>JAULBY010031439.1:0-15608 GCA_032358315.1 Ophiocytium majus
AGACCAGTTCCCGTCTTGCCTGCGTAGAATCAGCCTTCACTAACTTAGCTCCTAGATATACAGGGTCATTAGGTCGTGGCATTTTAAGGGGTCTGTCCGTGACTGTTCGGGGTTTGCCCATGCGGTACTCGGTACACTTAATCATGCACACCCCCTAGCTAGAGAAACCACTAGAACAAAAGGGATACTCAGTAGAAACAAACATAGGCAAACAACTACTGCCCCCATACACATCTTTTCAAAGCTACTCATCTTCACTCCTTTCAGGTTCGTTTAGTTCATAAATACTGTCTGACAGTATTGCGTCAGGGTCATGCTTGATAGGTTTCATATACTTAAGGGTAGACAAGAAGTCCTCAGCCGTTATGCCTCGCTTATACAACTCCTTCTTAACCTTACCCAAGGCACGCAACTCTATCTGTCTGACCCTCTCCCGACTCATGCCCATCATGTCGGCAATCTCCTGCAAGGTCATGTAAGGGTCTTTCACCTCTACCCTCTGTTGGTATTGTCTGCTCATGTTGTTCTCTTAGGGTTAGTTTGTGATAGTTCTTTTGGGTTATGAATATACTGATACGCACCCTTGTTGAATGGTATGGCTACTGTAAAGCCCTCTGATATTGCATTGGCTACATCAATTCCACACTCTAAACAGGTTTTGTAGCCTAGCTTTACTAAGCGTTCTAATGGGTACTCATCTCCGCAACATCTACATATCGCTTTCATTTGATACTCCTTGTCAGTAGTAGTTCGGTTATTCTTTTTTGTGTAGCAGGGTCAGGTCTAAACCCATAATGAAACAACTCATGCCACACCAACCTTTTCCAATCCCTCTCGTTCATTTGTAATGCTCCTCTATGATGGTTAAGTTCTGACTTGCTATGGTTTGCCATAAGTCCTTGTTTATTAAGGTTCTAGCGTCCCAATTAGTTTCGTCTTCCAATACTGTCTGACAGTACGACTCAATAGCACTAATGACAAATGCCTCATCTACTGTATCTCCCAACATCTTTTTAATTAAGTCCTTGTTTCTATTATTCTTTCTCATTTGTGTTCTCTCCTAAGATAAAGCCGTAAGTAAACGACGATAAGACTAGACCTGCTAAGGCATAAATGGGTATCTCTTGCCACACTAACGATATACAGGACACCAACAATGCAACACACAGGCTAACTGCACCAATTAAAAATAAGTTCATTACATTCTCCCTAAAAGATCAATTAAATTCCAAGTCCATACAAAAAGTACATAGGTGAAAACACCTATGACCGACCAAACAACTATTTCCATCAGCTCCTTCATATAACACCTCCTTTTAAAAGACTCAAGCGGACAAGCTGACCTAAATCAACTTGCCCTATCAATCTTCTCTTTGTTTGTTTGCCCTCTGCTAGTTTGTTGCAGTTCCTGTGGGGGGTTCGGGCATGGGTAGGGATTGGTGCGTGTGGTCGAACGGCTTGGGGTTTTGAAGGCTCTGATACTGTCTGACAGTATTTCGCCCAATTAAGTTAATAAACCCTAACCTATTCCACATCAATCTACTACCGCAGAGGTACTGCTCGGGATTCGCTATTTTGGTTTGTTGGTTCTAATATGCTTGCTATTGATAAGTCTTTTTTGGCGACACGCAGAACTGTGCCTTTCGCATACTTCTTACTTATAGTGGTCTGTATTCCCACAACCTTAGCTTGGAAACAACTGCACCCTACGCCTACTCTGCACCATGTATATACATGGCATTTAACATATTTTTAAAGAACGATACTGTCTGACAGTATTTGGTTTTGGATTGGCTCGAACACGGCTGTTCCTCGACTCTATACATCTATTATACTCCTATTATAACTCTATGTCAATAGGGTAGAACTCGTTCGGGGTTTTTAAGGTTGACATTTCCCGTTCGGGTTAGCGGTGTGTTATGCAAGATGTTATTTAGTTTCCCTCGCCTTCTTTTGTAAAAACTGGTTTCACATTTGTTCACTCCCTCTCAATACTGTCTGACAGTATTTGGTTTTACTCTGTCAAGTTAGATAGGCTTTGTTCACTCAAATGTTCAGTATGTTCGGCAATGTTCACTCATCAAGGAACAAGGTATTTCTTAATGGATTCAATGAGTTATAGCATTATCCGCCCGAATGTTCACTCGTGAACAAAAGTATGACACCTAAGAAAAGGCTCTTCGTCGTACTGTCTGACAGTATTAAAACTTTACATTGTCAAGTTAGGAAAATTTACCCCGACATACTTTTAAAAATAGAGTGAACAAGTGAACATTAGTATTATTATTAGATAGAGAAAGAAAGAAAAGGTATATAAAACAAGGGTTTGCGAGGTGTGCAACGCAACAAAAGTTTGTTCACTGCTGAGTGAACATGAGTGAACAGAGTGAACATGGCTTTTCTCGTACTGTCTGACAGTATTTTGTTTGCCTCGCCTACTTCGCCCGTGCCTCGCTGACCGCAATTCATCACGCCCTTCCAAAAGAAAAAGCAACAGTAAAAAGAATTTAAAACCGTCGGCTTCGCCGACCTAGATGACACCAGTTCCCTAAAAAAAGGGCGAAAAAAAACCCCACCTTTCGGTGAGGTCTTGACTGCTCGGGTACTGCTTACTTCTTATCGCCTTCGAAATCATCTAGGGCATCAATCAAGTAAGACGCTAAACTCATTGTCTTATCGTTCTCTTTGAACTTATTAAACATATTGCGTAAACCCTTAACGACATCTTCTAGCTTAGCATCACCTTTGAACTTAACGCCTGTCGTTGCAACTGTCTTACCCTTACCAGCTTGTGAACCCTTGCTGGCTGGCTTGCGGTAAGCGTTCATACTAAAGGGCTTACCTGTATTTACAGCGTTGCGGAAAGCTGTCGCATAATTCTTAACAGTCTGCTCCGACTTACCAGCTTTCACCAGCACTTCAACAAAGCGGATCATAACTGCATCGCCCTTTGATACTGTGCCAAGTGGCTTAGACTTGCGAGCCTTGCGGATAGCTTGGCAACCCTTGTCAATACTAGCCGTTGCATTACCAGCTAGAACAATATTACCAGCAACTTCTACGGCTAAAACTTCTTGAGTAGATAACTTGATTGTCATTTTAATCTCCTTGTGGTTAATGACTATCGGAGAGAGAAACATTCCCTAACCGATGAGTCCATTATGAACCTATCATAGCGCTATGTCAATAGGTATTTGAAATAATGTCTGACAGTATGGCTTTTTCGTATCGGGCATGGGGTCGAACCCCCACCACCACATTTGGCGTTTATGGGACCCGCTCGCACCTTGTGCTGTATTCTGCTCAAACGATTAGCATTTTTTAAACGGGGGGGGTATATGTAAATTATAAGAAACACTTCTAAGGGTTTACTCCTAGAACAGGCCCCCCTTATGTTTTCGTTCAAACACCCCCGGGGGGTATATATTTTCAGGATTTGTTTCGTGCGTAAAAACAACACTAAGTATGTCTTGCAACATCTTTAAAAATATTCTATAATTGCTGCATCGCAACATAAACTTGAAAGGAAGCACCATGTTTGATTTCACTAAAACCACTAAGCAGTTCGAAGAATTGGCAGAGCGCATCAAAGAAGTAAACGAGTTCTGGTTTAATTCAGTACTATCAGCTACTAAAGACCTCTTTAAGTCAGCAAAAACTAAGTAATATCAAGGGGTTACGTCAAAAAAGTGCATGAAACTTTAATAAAACGTAACCCCAAAACGTGTCTAAAAAACCCCAAAAACTGTACACGTTGCAAAAACGTGTCTAAAAAACCCCAAAAACTATACATAAAAATGTGTAGTAAACTACACAAAACGGGGGGCTAATGAATGAAGTTCACAGTAAAGAAGGTAGACATTCGAGTCCCTTCAGTTCAAACCACACTACTTTTTCTTCAAAGGAAGATACTGCCGGAGGATACTCCGTACCAACCGGATCGGGGTCATTGGTGGGTTGCGTATGCAGAATGTGGAAAGCCTGTCGCCTTTGCGGGTTTGGTCCGCTCGACACGGTGGACAGATACAGGTTATTTATGTAGAGCTGGTGTGCTTGACGGCTTTACAGGTCACGGAATTCAAAAGCGTTTAATCAAGGTACGACAGGTACAAGCAAAGAAGTTAGGGTGGAATTGGCTAATCACTGACACAACAAATAATCCTGCTTCATCAAATTCCTTGATCTCTACCGGGTTTAGGATATATACTCCTGCTAACAAATGGTCCTTCCGTAACGCAATCTATTGGAAATATAAGGTACAGCCTGATGCCATACAAAGACGAGAACGTAAGAAAAGCGTACCACAAAGAGCAAAGCCGTAAGTACTACGAGAACAACAAAGAAAAAACGCTAGCGCTAAACACCGCAAATAGAGCAAAGCATAAACAGAAGTGGCAAGAGTACAAAGCAGGACTAAGCTGTACCAAATGCAACTTCTCACACCCAGCGGCACTAGACTTTCACCACACCGATCCAAGCCTTAAAGAAGGCAACATCCACCGCTACGTAGCAAACGGGCAATTTAAAAGAGCGCATGAAGAAATTAAAAAGTGCATAGTACTCTGTGCAAATTGTCACCGCATACATCACCACGATGAAAAAACTTTACAATCCCAACCCAAAACTTTACAAAACCTGCTAAACTCCACTCAATGAAAACTATACGGGGCTAACGAATGCCTATAGTGATTGAGCCAGAATCTGGAATACCTTTCCCTTTCAATACGACACCGGAAGAGATTGAGCAGTTCAGAGAACGAGCCAAAGCTGCAGTAGAGACAATTAAAGAAATCGTTGCCCTAGGCGGCGAAGTAGAAATTACCGAAGACGACAGGGTGAAGGCCCGAGGTGCGGCAGCGAGCAACGCTCCCCTCAAAGTTACGGAAAAGAATGCGGGAGCGCTAGTACATTTAGAAGCGATACTCTCCGAATATGATAGGGACTTGTTAAACGTCTCTAGTCGCCTCCGCTCCTATGTCACCAACAAACTTCTGATGGAAACCATTGACGAGGATGCCCGCATCCGTCTTAAAGCACTTGAGTTGCTTGGTAAGGTTGGGTCAGTTGGGTTGTTTACAGAACGCCTAGAGGTTGATGTAAAGCATAGAAACATCGAAGATGTAGACGCAGAGCTAAGTACGATTTTAGAAAAGTACTTGGGGGATGTAGTTCCTGCCGAAGAAGATAATGAGCTTGACGAAGTAATTAGAGAAAGAAGTCTGCTAGAAATGTCAGACGAAGAGCTGGGGATTCCAGAGCCGGAAGAAGTGCAGGTAGATAATTTAGAGCGTGTAGATGACTTCGATAAGCCCTGAAAAACTAAAGCTGCTACAAGCAAACAAAGACAAACTTCCTCCCGAGATCCGGGCAAAGATAGGTAAGCTATTGGAAGAACGTACGGATATTGCTGCACAGGAAGAAGCTAAAGACGATTTCATGACCTACGTTAATTACGTATGGCCTAACTTTATTCACGGAAGACACCATGTCAAGATGGCCCAAGCGTTTGAGAGAGTGGCAAGAGGGGAGTGTAAGCGCCTCATTATCAATATGCCTCCACGACATACGAAGAGCGAGTTTGCATCCTATTTACTTCCAGCGTGGTTTCTTGGAAAATTCCCGGGCAAAAAGGTTATCCAAACGTCTCACACAGCTGAACTTGCTGTGGGCTTCGGGCGAAAAGTACGTAACCTCGTGGATTCAGATGTCTATAAGGATATCTTTCCTGACGTCGCTTTGCAAAGCGATTCTAAAGCTGCGGGTCGGTGGGCAACTAACAAGGGCGGAGACTATTTCGCTATTGGTGTCGGCGGTGCGGTTACAGGTAAAGGTGCTGACCTACTCATTATTGACGATCCTCACTCGGAACAAGAGGCTACGATAGCCGAAACTAACCCAGAAGTCTACGATAAGACCCACGAATGGTACACATCAGGCCCTAGGCAGCGTCTACAACCAGGCGGAGCCATCGTAATTGTTATGACACGGTGGTCAAAACGGGATTTAACGGGCCAAGTACTCAAATCTGCAGCCCAAAGAAGCGGAGAAGAGTGGGAAGTCATTGAATTTCCTGCCCTTTTACCCTCGGGTAAACCCTTATGGCCTGAATTTTGGTCAAAACTTGAGCTAGAAGCCCTACATGCTGAACTTCCTAACGGAAAATGGATGGCTCAGTACATGCAGCAGCCCACATCGGACGTAAATGCCATTATAAAACGTGAATGGTGGAAGGTTTGGGAGCAAGAAGACCCACCGTACTGTGAATTTATGATTCAAAGCTGGGATACAGCGTTTTTAAAGACAGAACGCAGCGATTACTCAGCCTGTACTACATGGGGAGTGTTCTATAGACCAGATTCTACGGGACGAGAACAAGCAAACATAATACTTCTGAACTGTTTTAAGCAACGTATGGAGTTTCCTGAATTAAAGCAACGTGCGTTTCAAGAATATAAGGAATGGGAACCAGATGCGCTCATCGTAGAAGCTAAAGCTTCGGGCGCTCCACTTGTATTTGAGCTAAGAGCTATGGGAATTCCGGTACAAGAGTATACTCCTAGCAGAGGAAATGATAAAATAGCGCGACTTAACGCTGTTGCTGATATATTTGCAAGTGGACACGTCTGGGTTCCTAATACACATTGGGCAGAAGAACTTGTAGAAGAGGTAGCTTCGTTTCCTTCGGGAGAGCATGATGACTTAGTTGACTCAATGAGTCAAGCATTACTTCGGTATCGTAAAGGCGGGTTTATCCGTTTGGCTTCAGACGAAGAAGACGAAATTAGAGAATTTAGAAGTAGCCGTAATAGAGGATATTACAACGTATGACTACACAAAAGTTTATGGGTAAGAACCAACTGATTGACCGCTTGGCAGCTCAGGTAGGTAATCGGAATACGGCTATTGGGATTTTACAAAAGCGTGGGCATTTAAAAGCGGATGGTAAAACACTAACCCCCGAAGGTAAAAAACGAGACTCAATGACGGCTGAGGAACGTGCAATAGATAGAGCAACAAAACGTACTGGCGAGGCGGCAAAAAACTTTAAGTACGACCCAAAAACTAATAGAGCAACATTTAGGAAATAATATGGCGACAAACATCGACAAAGGTTTATACGAGGCACCAGAAGGACTTGAGGCTCTAGCAGCTGCAGAACCGGACATTGAGATTGAGATTGAAGATCCAGAGTCAGTTAACATTGGTATGGACGGTTTAGAAATAAGTCTTGAAAAAGAAGAGCCTAGCGATGAAGACTTCGATGCAAACTTAGCCGAGTACATGAGTGAAGGCGACCTAACTGACATAGTTGGCGACCTTATTGAAGATTTTGATTCTGACGTTGCTTCTCGTAAAGATTGGATTCAAACCTATGTAGATGGTTTAGAACTATTAGGAATGAAGATTGAAGAGCGTATGGAGCCTTGGCCCGGCGCTTGTGGTGTATACCACCCGATTTTAAGCGAAGCCCTTGTTAAGTTCCAATCAGAAACAATGATGGCTACGTTCCCAGCTGCGGGTCCAGTTAAGACACAGATTATTGGTAAAGAAACACCAGAGAAAAAAGATTCTGCTGAGCGTGTTCAAGATGATATGAATTACCAGCTCACAGACAGAATGCAAGAGTACCGCCCTGAGCATGAGCGTATGTTGTGGGGCTTGGGTCTTGCTGGTAATGCGTTCAAAAAGGTTTACATTGACCCAGCGTTAGATCGTCAGGTCAGTATGTTTGTACCAGCTGAAGATATCGTAGTTCCATACGGCGCATCTAGCTTAGAGACTTCAGAGCGTGTAACCCACATAATGCGAAAGACAGAGAATGAACTTCGTCGTTTGCAAGTAGCGGGCTTTTATCGTGATGTAGACTTAGGTACACCAGACAACGTATTAGATGACGTTGAGAAAAAGATTGCCGAGAAACTCGGATTTAGGGCCACTAGCGATGATCGCTTCAAGGTTCTTGAGATGCACGTTAACTTAGATTTACCCGGTTACGAGCATAAGGATGAGGACGGGGAACCTACAGGCATAGCATTGCCGTACGTAGTGACTATCGAAAAAGGTAGTATGACCGTTCTTTCGATTAGACGAAATTGGGACCCCGAAGATGAAACTCATCAAAAGCGTCAACACTTTGTTCACTATGGTTATATACCCGGCTTTGGCTTCTACTGCTTTGGTCTTATTCATCTTATCGGTGCATTTGCTAAATCAGGAACTTCCATTCTCCGTCAGCTCGTTGACGCTGGGTCACTTTCAAACCTGCCAGGTGGCTTTAAGACCCGTGGATTGCGCACCAAAGGCGACGACACGCCGATAGCACCAGGCGAGTTCCGTGACGTAGATGTACCGTCTGGAACAATGAAAGACAACATTATGACCCTGCCGTACAAAGAGCCTTCATTGGTTCTGGCTGGGTTGTTAGATAAGATTATTGCTGAAGGTCGTTCATTTGCATCTGCAAGTGATATGAAAGTATCTGATATGAGCGCTAACGCTCCTGTTGGAACAACTTTGGCAATTCTAGAGCGCACACTGAAAGTGATGTCGGCTATTCAGGCTCGTATTCACTATTCGATGAAACAAGAGTTTAAACTCTTAAAGAAAATCATTGCGGAGTACACACCAGATGAGTATTCATATGAACCCGTTGAAGGCTCGCCGAAAGCAAAAAGAAGCGATTACGATAATTGCGAAGTTATTCCAGTGTCGGATCCCAATGCGGCGACGATGGCACAAAAGATTGTCCAATACCAAGCAGTACTTCAATTGGCACAAGGGGCACCCCAACTATACAACCTCCCGCTTCTCCATAGACAAATGCTCGACGTACTGGGGATTAAGAATGCGGCAAAGCTCGTACCGATGGAAGACGATCAGAAACCGACTGATCCGGTTACAGAAAACATGAATGTCCTAAGAGGTAAACCACTCAAAGCGTTTATCTACCAAGACCATGAAGCTCATATCAAAGTCCACATGAGCGCTATGCAAGACCCTAAAATCCAACAGATTCTACAAATGAATCCAGCCGCCCCACAACTACAAGCTGCTATGTTGGCTCATATTAATGAGCATTTAGGTTACGCATACCGTCAACAGATCGAAGAAATGATTGGCGCACCGATTCCTTACAGCGAGGAAGACGATGCTAAGTTACCACCAGAAGTCGAACTACAGCTTTCCCGTTTGGCTGCTGATGCTTCAATGAAGTTGTTACAACGCAATAAAACTGAGATTGCGGCGCAGCAAGCACAACAAGCTGCCCAAGACCCAGTGATCCAAATGCAGCAACAAGAACTACAGATGCAAGCTAAAGAGCTTGAACTGAAAGAGAAGAAGCTCATGGCGGAAACAGCAGAAAAAGCTGACCGACTCCAGATTGAGCGAGATCGTATTACCTCACAAGAACGTATTGCCGGACTTAATGCCTCTATTAAAGTTCAGACGGATGACAAAAACCGTACTGCTGAACAAGAGATGGAAGGCGTAAGAATGGGTATGGAGCTTGCTAGGGAAATGAGCATGAAAGAAACCCCGACAAAGGATGAATAATGCTTGAAAAAGGACTGAATCATCTATTACGACAAATAGATGAAAAGGTGGAGATTTTACAGGAGTCTCTAGGAAAAGGCGCAGCAACTGACTACGCTGACTACCAAAAGAAGTGCGGTGAGATACAAGGTCTGCTAACTGCACGTCTTAATATATTAGACCTAAGAAAAAACTTGGAACATTCTGACGATGAATAGCTCTATAGACTTATCACAAGCAGTAGATTTAAGTGCAATCATGCACAAAGCAGCAGAAGACAAAGCAAAGCAACTCCCAGAACCAACGGGTTACAGAATGCTATGCGCTATCCCAGAAACTGAAGAAGCTTACGATAGTGGCATTCTCAAATCTGATGAAGCCCGCCGACATGACGAACTCCTAACAACCGTGCTTTTTGTGGTTGCAATGGGTCCTGATTGTTACGCAGATAAAGATCGCTTCCCAGGCGGTCCTTGGTGTAAACAAGGCGATTTCATCCTAACCCGTCCTAATGCAGGTACACGTCTGATTATTCATGGTCGTGAATTCCGCATTATCAATGATGACTCCGTAGAGGCTGTAGTTCAAGACCCCCGCGGCATCAGTAGAAAATACCTTTAAGGAGTAGCTGATGGACAAAGACGAATTTAAGTTCCCAGACGAGAAAGAACCCGATATTTCGGTAGAACTCGATAAAGAACCAGACATTGAAATTGAGATCGAGGACGATACTCCACCAAAGGATCGTAACCGTCAACCCGTATCTGAAGAAGAAGTCAAAAACCTTAAACTAGATGCTGATGAGTTAGATCAGTACAGTGTTGAGGCTAAAGACAAGCTTATTAAGATGAAAAAAGTTTGGCATGATGAACGTCGTGCTAAAGAATCTGCCGATAGAGAACGCCAAGAAGCTGTTCGAATCGCTCAAAAGCTGGCTGATGAGAATAAACAACTCAAATCCAAGCTTTCTAGTGGTGAAGAAGAATATGTAGGCGTTGCTAAACAATCAGCGACTCAAGAGCTAGCAGCTGCTAAAAAAGAATACCGTGACGCTTATGACGCAGGGGATTCTGAAAAGCTAGTTGAAGCGCAAGAACGTTTGACAATGGCAAAGATTAAAGTCGACAAATTGGACAATTACAATCCAATTTACAAAAAACCTGTCGAAGACGAACAAAATGAGGTACAAATCTCCCAAGAGCAATCTATTCCTCGTCCCGACAACAAAGCTGTCGACTGGCAACAAAGGAATGAGTGGTTTGGTCAAGACGAAGAAATGACCTCACTTGCTTTAGGATTGCATGAGAAGTTAAAACGAAACGGTGTAACAATCGGTTCGGATGAGTATTACGATAGCATTGATAAAACGATGCGTCGTCGGTTTCCTGAGAATTTTGAGGACGATCAAGATTCTGGAGCTGAAAAGGTTAGGGCAGAAGAACCACAGAAAACTTCAAAACCTAAAGCAAGTACGGTTGTAGCGCCAGCATCGCGCAGTACTTCGCCTAAGAAAATTAGGTTGAGTAGTACGCAAGTTGCCCTAGCCAAAAAACTAGGACTGACACCTGAGCAGTACGCCCGTGAACTTACAAAACTGGAGGCCCAGAATGGCTGAAGTAAAAAATAGACTTAAACGTGAGCTGGAAAGCCGTGAAACCCAAGAGCGCCCTAAACAGTGGGCACCCGCTGAGTTACTCCCTGAGCCTGACAAAGAGGCTGGCTATGCTTATCGTTGGATTCGTGTTTCAACCCTAAATAATGCTGATCCACGCAACTTATCCGCTAAATTGCGAGAAGGTTGGGAAGCAGTAAGGATTGAAGAACAACCAAAATTCCAACTGTTAATCGACCCAAATAGTCGCTATAAGGACAATATTGAGATCGGTGGATTATTGCTTTGCAAGACTCCAATTGAATTTGTGCAGCAGCGTAACGATCATTATGCCAAGCAAACACAAGCTCAAACAGAGGCTGTAGACAATAATTTAATGCGCCAAAGTGACCCACGGATGCCACTCTTTCAAGAGCGTAAGTCCTCAAGTTCTTTTGGTAAAGGTAATTAAATTTAATTTAGGAGTTTTATAATGGCTTATCCAACCATCAATTCTCCCTACGGCTTTAAAGCTGTGAACCGTGTAGACGGCTTACCATATGCAGGTGCGACGCTTCAATATCCACTTACAACAGGTACAGCAATCTATAACGGCGATACAGTTAAAATCGTCGCAGGAGGCACAATCTCTGTTTCTGGTGCAACTACCTCTGGTACTATTATCGGTACTTTTGTCGGTTGCCAGTATGTTAACTCTTCAGGTCAAACTGTTCAGGCACAATACTACCCAGGTTCTGGTGTAACTAATCCAATCGGTTACATCGTAGTAGACCCAACAGCTGCTTTCAAAGTCGCTGTGACAACAACAGGTAATACAAGCGTAGTAACAGGCGCTAACATTACTATCGTTGGTACAAACGTAGCAACAGCATACGGTGCAGGTTCCACCACTACTGGTGATTCAGGTTCTTCTGTAGTATTGCCAGCTAATGCTGCCGGTAATGCAACAACATTACCTTTCCGTGTCGTAGCGGTAGTTCCAGATACAGCATATGCCAATTCAACAGGCACATTGTTCTATCCAGAAGTTATCGTTAAGATTAACAATCCACAGTTAACAGCCCTTACCGGCGTTGACTATACCGCTTAAGGAGCTATAAATGGCTATTTCACGCGCACAACTACTGAAAGAGTTGCTCCCAGGTTTGAACGCATTGTTCGGTCTTGAGTATGCTACTTACGGTCAAGAACACAAAGAAATCTACGATACTGAGACTTCTGAGCGTTCATTCGAAGAAGAAACAAAGCTTTCTGGTTTCTCTGCTGCACCTGTTAAAAACGAAGGTTCTGCCATCGCTTATGACAATGCACAAGAAGCATGGACTGCTCGCTACAACCACGAAACAATCGCTTTGGGCTTCAGCTTGACTGAAGAAGCTATCGAAGATAACTTGTATGACTCGTTATCCGCTCGTTACACCAAGGCATTAGCTCGTGCTATGGCTTACACCAAGCAAGTAAAAGCTGCTGCCGTATTAAACAACGGTTTTAGCTCAAGCTACACTGGTGGTGACGGTCAGCCTTTGTTCTCTGCTTCACATCCATTAGTTTCTGGTGGCACAAACAGCAACATTCCATCTACCCCAGCTGACTTGAATGAAACTTCGTTGGAAAACGCTGTTATTCAAATCTCCTTGTGGACAGACGAGCGTGGCTTATTGATCGCTGCTAGACCTAAGAAGTTAGTTGTTCCTCCTTCACTACAGTTCGTTGCAACTCGTTTGCTAGAAACAGAACTGCGTGTTGGTACAAACGACAACGACATCAACGCAATTAAGAACAACGGTTCTGTCTCTGAAGGTTACACTGTTAACCACTTCTTGACCGACACCAATGCTTGGTTCTTGACAACTGATGTACCAAACGGAATGAAACACTTTGTTCGTTCCCCACTCAGCCAGTCTATGGACGGCGACTTCGATACAGGTAACGTTCGTTACAAGTCTCGTGAGCGTTATTCATTCGGTTGGTCTGATCCCCTCGGTATGTACGGTTCCGCTGGAGCCTAATACCTTAAAGTCCACGACTTTAGACCCCGCTCAAAAGGCGGGGTTTTTTCTTTATTTACTTGCGTTTTGCAGTATTTGTAGTAATATCAATTAAACCGGGAAACCGGCCTATTAAACTGTCCCGGCAGACGACATACCGATTAATAGGCTTTATCTTGTATGTAAGGACAATTTAACATGACAAACGCAACAACCTCAGCCGTATGGCGCTCGACAGGTGGCGATCAAACTCGCACTGCTTCTGCTGGATCTATGCAGATGAGCGTACCTTTTTATATCGCTAACATTGCCGCAACAGCAAATATTACTGTATCTGCTACCGATACTTCAACAGTTATTCTTCCAGCAAACGCAGTTGTAACTAGCGTTTCTATTACTAAAGGCTCAACAGGCTCAATCGACCTTGGTTTTACACCATTGATCGGTGTAGGTCCTGGTCAAACTACTACTTTAGGTACTAAAGTTCCACAAGGTTTCTTAGCTAATGCTACATCTACTAGCCGTGTAAACGTGCAAGTTGGTGGTACAGGTGGTGGTGCTTCTTTGGGTAACGTAGCTAATGCAACTAATTTGACAGTTGTTGTAAGCACAGCTAATACCGGTTCTGCTGGTAACGTTTCTGGAGTTTTGACATATTTCGTTAGCACAAACGAATCAGAAGACGTCTAATTAATCTTACGGGGCTTCGGCCCCAATTCATCTATTTAGGAGATTAATTATGATGCAAACTGATGTTTTATCAGACCACCTTAGCGCTGCAGGATCGTACTACGCTGGACGTACTCGCTTAAAAGGAATAGTTGTTAGCCCTAAAGCTAGTACAGCCGCTACTTTTGAGATTCGGGATGGCAGTGCTACTGGTGCTATTTTGTACACAATGGATATTGCAAGCCTTGGAACGCCTAATACTTTTAACGTTGTTATTCCGGGTGAAGGTATTTTAGCAAGTACAGGATTGTACTTAACTTTAAGTGTGGGTTCTGTAACTGGAATTACCGTATTTTATGGCTAAGAAAAAAGGTCCTGTTTTAGCCATTGGGCGAGGCGAAAAGCTCCCTGTATCGCAAGGTGCAGGACTTACTGCAAAAGGACGGGCAAAATATAATGCTGCTACTGGATCAAATCTCAAAGCTCCAGCGCCAAATCCAAAGACTAAAGCTGATGCTGGTCGTCGTAAGTCTTTTTGCGCTAGGATGTCTGGTATGCCCGGTCCTATGAAAGATGAAAAAGGTCGCCCTACTCGTAAGGCAGCTAGTCTAAAAAGGTGGAATTGCTCATGAAAGACCCATTTATGAACATGGATGAAGCAAGCAAACATATTATTGATTTTGCTTCTATTGTAACTGTACTAGGAACCCTTGCAGATATGTTGCCCGCTATTGCCGCTATTTTTACTATAGTCTGGACGGCTATCCGTATATATGAAACTAAAACTGTTCAACGTTGGTTAGGTAAAAAAGATGCCATCAACAAGTAAAAAACAGCACAATTTTATGGCAGCTATTGCGCATAACCCTGCATTTGCTAAAAAGGTAGGAATTCCACAATCTGTGGGTAAAGACTTTAACGACGCCGACAAAGGCAAAAAATTTAGGAGTGGCGGTATGATGAAGCATGAAGATATTAAACTAGATAAAAAAGTAGTTAAAAAAGCTATCGGCATGCACGATAAACAACTACACGGCGGTAAATCAACTAACTTAACCAAACTTAAAAAAGGTGGAATGAGCATGAACAAGAAATCAAAGTGTTACGACGAAGGCGGCGAAATTGAATTTGAAACCAAAATCGGCCCAAACAAAAACATTAGCGACGACATTCGTGAAAAAGCTATGAAGGCTGTTGCTGAAGGTGGTCAAAAAGAAGCCCCTAAAGCTAAGCCACGTATGAAAGCTAAGAAATCTAATGCAATGACTGACTCTATGTCACGTATGAATGCAATGGGCGACACATACAAAAAAGGTGGCTCTGTATCTTCTGCTTCTAGCCGTGCTGATGGCTGCGCTATTCGTGGTAAAACTAAAGGTCGTATTGTCTAATGCGAGCTAGTCGTGGTATGGGCGATGTAGCCCCTTCTAAAATGCCTAAAGGCGTGACAAAAGCACGCCGGGATAATACTGATTTTACTCAGTACGCTAAAGGCGGAAAAGTATCTGGTATGGGCAAAGGAGGAGGCGGTAAGTCTGTAACTGTTACTAAAGGCGGTACAGCTTCGGCAGTGACTAAAAAATTACTAGCTAAACCCGGTTCCTTAACTGCAGCGGATATGTTTGCCAAAGGCGGTCTATATGAAAATATTCATAAGAAGCGGGCACGTATTAAGGCTGGCTCTGGTGAAAAGATGCGTTCTGTTGGATCTAAGGGTGCGCCTAGTAAAGCGGACTTTGTTAAATCAGCTAAAACGGCAAAAAAGAAGTGAGTAATTGGGCAGTATTTCTACATTTAATTAAGGG
>JAULBY010031450.1:0-42127 GCA_032358315.1 Ophiocytium majus
CTGCACTGTTCTTTAGGTGAGGGCATCTCTGTGTGCTGAGCACACAGGTCATAGCACTGCAGGCTGCTCAGCACTTGGTGTGCTGTACACAGCCACATCCTTCTAGCATCATTACCAGCCTACGCACAACGCCAATACCATAACAATACTGTACCAAGCCACAATGTGTCACCGGTGACACATCGCAAAGATTGGCAGAGTAGCAACAGGACAGTGCCGCATGCAAGTGCCAAAATAGGCGGCCATGAGGCTGGTCATGACACGCTGACACTTTGACGCCGGGACTTGGGCAATGTGGCTATGGAGGGGGAGTGCAGTGCCAGAGCGTGTGCCAGGCAGTTGGCTGTGCTACGTGGCAAAATGGCAATCTGCACGGCTGAAACCACATGGCCAACGGACAGTAACAACTTCAAAGGGTGCCACAGGGGCTCGGTCAACTCGCGCCATAGTGGACGTGATGATGCAGCTTTCGCCGACACAGCATGTACACCCTAAGCGGAGTTTAATAAAAGTACACATGTGTCGGCTCGCCCCCCCCCCCGCTCCCTGCAAACTCGCCCCCCCCCCCGGTTCCTGGGTGATCGACGGATCGTGACGGATCATCCTGCCCTCCTCCCACAGTTTGTTTTCAACGGCAGATGGCAAATCTGCAAGCTTGCACTTTAGAACACGGAGCACCTGAGGCTGGCTGGCGATGCCAAGTGAAGCTTTATTGCTGCGGCATAGTAGGTAGCAGCAGCTGCTGCAGCATTATGCGCTGCCGTCGGCACGGAGAGCCTGGCGCGGTGGTGCTGCGGCAATGGACACTTTTTTGGCATCCGATACTGCTTTTGCTGCTGCAGCGGCTGGCCCAAATCCACGCGGCAGCAGGTGACACACACGGCAGAGAGCGCTGCCGACCTTGCTGTGTCTCTGCTGCTGCCGCCTGTCTAAGCTGTCCCTCAGCTGGCACACACAGTTTCCTCACACTCTGCCCCATTGCTGTTGCACGTGCAGACGTGTTTGCGGAGCGCGATGTGGAGGTGGTGTGGGATTATGAGATCGGGCTGCAGGGGTGGGCAGCAGCTACGTCCACAGAGATGCAGGCACAGGTGGAGCCTGGTGGAGGACAATTGAGGGGGCTTATCACTGGCCCGCAGCCATACGTCGACTCCCCTCGAGTTGCGGTACGGGCGGCAGACAGGTGAGCTCTTAGCAGGCAAACATGATCACTTGGTGCCAGCACGTGCTCTATTCAGATTTACAGCAAACCAGACAAACAGCAGGGCCATGTAGTTGTGTCAGTGTGTGGAAAGTATCTGCAACAGACGATATTTTCTATGCTGAAGAAGAGTAAAATAGATATTTTCTATGCTGAAAAAGAGTAGTATATACGGTGCAGCATGCACGTGTGAGGCCCTCCGCCTCCCACAAGAGGGAACGCTGCTGCTGTGCAGCACCTGCAGTGCCGCACGGTGCATCCCACACCTGCTGAGGACAGCCGCTGATAGGGGGTAGCACAATGCAAGAACTGCAGACACTGCAAGCATGCAGGTTTTTCTCGCCCATACCTTCTTGTTCATGGATGCCCAGGGTGAATTTACACATTTTTGCGGTGTAGACAGCTGTGTCTGTGTGTCCAGTCCAGCAAGGTGGTTGGCCAAAACATCCTTCCGTGGCCGATGTCATGTGGCTGCATGTGTTGTTCCTGCCCACCTATGGCGCAAAACCGGCTTTTTGAGGGGCGAACTTGGGGGGCTGACGAATGGTGTCGCTGAAAACGACTACCATCTTGTTCGTGTTTAGCCCCCCCTTTCGCGTTTAACGAAGTTTAAGTTCCAAAATGGGGGCTATAACACACCAACGCCAAGTCGGTTTGTAATCAACCAGGTTTTGTATGTGCTCACCAACGCGCGGGTCCACCTGGTTTAATGCAAAACCAACTTTGAGCTGGTGAGATATAGCCTCCATTTGAAACTTCAACTTCAGTTCAAATTGGAAGGGGGGGGTATGGAGCTGTTTCGGCACCACATGGTACTGCTTTGATTGAGCCTTAGTTGCTGCTGCTGTCGAACACGCAGAACCAGCTCATGACCAGTTGGGGTCACTTGCCTACCCATGCCGACTGATGGCTGATGGATGTGCGGCTGCAGCCTGGTGATGTGAAAGTAAGAGGCGGGCAGTGCAGTCTTGCGGGCAGCGCACTCTTTCAGGCAGCATTCAGTGCAACAGTAGCGACAGTGCCGAGCCACAATCGCCACTACCACCAGCATCTCCTGTGCTGAACCAGCTATACCTTTTGTCATTTCCTGGGTGCTGCTATTCCCCTTTCCTGGGCTGGGGGCCGCACCACGAAAGCGTTTCTGAGCCTGCACAGGATGGTCGTCAGCTGACCATGCTGTTTTGGGGTTATCTTTCAGGTTTGGCTTTGACCTGATGTGGTTTGATTTAATATCTATCTGACACAGTTAACATTTGGTTTGTTGGGGGTGCCAAATTAGTGCGGCGGTTATGGGCTGTTGCATGCACCCGCAGCAGACTGCAATTTGCAGGACATGGCGTACTTGAACATCAAAATGTCCTGAAGTACATGACGTGCAGCAAGGCCCATACAGTGGCACTACGTAATACTTGCCTAGCACCAGCAAATGAGGCAGTTACTGGCAAACATTGCTGCACCTGCACCGTCACTCAGCAATACAACAGGCTGCTCAGCACTGCTCCCTCTGATGGGGTCCCCACATGCGCCCTATCTGCCCAGGGAACAAGTGGTGCTGCGCATGATGACAACAGGCACGGCGAGCATTGGGCGACTGGAGCTGTTGTCTGGAGTGAGTGTCGCAGAGGGCAGTGGCCAGTCCAGCAACTGGAATGCCAGGCCTGGCGTGCAGGTGCGGGCGGCTTCAGCGGGCAGCACCGGACAAACTGCCTTGCTGGATGGGAGCCCATACACCTGGTAAGAAGCGGTCACTTGAGTTGAGCCTGTCAGTGCAGGGCTGACACACGATTTTGCAGCAGTCACAACTTGCCACACACAAACGCTGTAGCTTATCGCGCTTGTGGTGTTGTGGCAACGTAATGCACTCGCGACTTGTTGTCACATGGTGTGCGGCTTGATGGCGTCATGGTGTGGGTGCATCAGTCCTCAGTGCACTTCTGGATGGCTCCTGCACACTGTGTGTACGGTGATCTGCTGTTTGGCTGACTAGGTGGACAAGTGCTGTTAGCGGTGGGGCCTGGGTGGAGCTGGACTTGGGTGGTATTTACCCTGTCAACGCCATGACCCTGCAGGCGAGCGATGCAACCACAGACCCGCAGGCTGTCAAGTTGCTTTGGGCCCTCTCTCCCTTGGATGAATGGCACACACTCACAGAGGTGGAGCCACTCATAACAAACCAGGTGAGCTGGGCAGCGCCAGCTTGCACGGCATATGGTGTCACGCTGTGTCACTGTCACCGGCACCATGTCAGCGTTGTCACCTACTCCTGCGTGGCTTTGCATGCTTGCTGTGCATGGAGTGCCTGCATGCCTGAGTGTGCATGCATATGCATGTGCGACGCGTACCGTGTGCTTAGGAAAGCTTTCTTGCTTACTTCGCAAAATGTTGGTCCAGCTCCACATTGGCTGACATTCGTGTGTAATGCCACTTGTGCTGTGGATGACTTTGTTGGTGTTCTGATCTTGTCGTCTTCACACCAGGTGCAACATTGGGGCACGGTGCTCCAGGCTGCACGCTACTGGCGTTTGGAAGTTTTATCCACACATGGCTCGGGTAATGTGCAGCTGCGCGAGTTGCAACTGCTTGGACCAGAGCCGCAGAACAGGGCAGCCCATGCCATTGACTTTCCTGTGATCGCTGATGGCAGCTTCCACATCTACTACATCCCTGTCTACAAGAGTTACAGGTACGCTGCTTTGTTGCTCATCACATGTGATGAGCTTGCATGTGTCTGTGCAGGACCACTTGCAATGCACATGGCCATTCAGTGGTGACAGCTGCCACACATGTAGTGGGCGGCTTGTTGCACCTAAACCGCACTGACATGAACGATGCCATTTGTGGTGTCCTGCTGCAGTGGTGAGATCACCCAGCTGAGGGTGCGCCCTGGTGTGGAGGTTGCTGCTGTGCCTGGTGCTAGTGCTGGATCCACTGCGCCGCGCTCTGGTGACAGCTTCACCATTGACTGGGTGAGTGCCGCAGCCATTGTAATCACATGCACACACCGACCACACTGTGTACTGCAGCAAAGTGGTGCAAGTGCAGTCACCATGCACATGTGCCATCCACAAGTCAGCAGCCACCTGGCTTAAGCCGCGCCTTCATTCTCTCTGATGGCATGCTCTTGCTGACTGCGTGGGTGGGCATCTCCAGGTTCGCGTGGTGCGGTCGCCGCACGTGTTCAAAGTGCGCGGCTGCATGGACCAGTACTACACCACCAGGGGGCCTGCAGGCGGCGCCCCGTCACTGCCCATGACAGACGCCAACTGGCTCATCAACACACACCTGGCAGTCGGCACAACAGAGTTCCTGGAGGACACTGAGCATCCGTATGCCACCACGTACAACTGCCCACGCGCTGGTGGGTATGTGCTGCGAATATCGGGCACCAACTTTGGTCAAGCAGGCGCACTGGTGGAGGTGGGGGGGCGCGCATGCACGGGCGTGCAGCACGTGGCAGCACAGACTGAGGTGAGTTGATGTGCTTGAGATGATGCGCAACAAGGCTGAGCTTGTGTGCGCGCAGCCCACCATGTGGTGACAAAGAGTGTGCACACACCGTGCAACATAGCTGACACGCCTGCTGCTCTTGCCTACTTGCTCGCTCATGAAGGATGTTGGCTTTTGTGGGGGGGGGCACATGTAGGACTTGTGCAGCTGTAGCATACGTGGCTATAGACATACTAGTGTGCACACATGGCTGATGATGCTTGCAGATGGGTTGCCTGTTACAACTAGCGTTAATGGATGCACACCCACTGTGCGGCATCGCTAAAAGGTGCAATTTCTTGGCATAGGTACACCTGCATGGTGGGCTTGCCTGTGGTTTTTCGGCAACTTTTGCTGCAAAAGTCTTTGTGCAGCGGTCACAGTTTCACAGATTCAGTGCTGGTGGTCATGTGCCGGCATCGCATCAACACCACAGTGCCAGTGCTCATTGTCTTGCCACACTGGCTGTTTTCGTAATTTGTGCTTGCTGCATGCTGCGCTTGTATCTGTGTGCTACTTGGCTGCCGCTGGTGCAGCTGACCTGTGTGCTGTCAGCAGCGGATGAAGCCCTGGCAGTGGACAGCACCGGCGTTGCTACTGTGTCTGTGCGTGTCACGAGTGCAGTGCTGCCTGGCCTGTGGGATGACGTGCCCTACCTGGCATACGCTGTGCCGCCGCCTGCTGTCGGGCTGCCAGTGCTGTCCAACTTTGCTGCCCGCTCCATAGACATCACCTGGTGAGTGATTTGTTACAATAGCAGTAGAAGCCTCAGGAGTCAGTGACTGTGAGTGGCGTATTTGCCGCTGTCATGCATGCATGCAACACCCAACATGGGTTTGCACTGCACTCGTGCACACCCTGCATTGGTTTCTGTTAGGCAAGGCAGTGGCAGCAACCATTGACACACCTGGCCATGGAAAAGCACCAACATGGCCCCATTCTTCTGTCATGCTCGCCTGCATTGCAGGGCCGCACCTGCAGATTACTGGCAGGCCATCACGGTTACAGGCTACCAGATTGCCTATGCCAATGCAGACACGTTGGCGGCCGAGGTTGCTGAGTAAGTGTGGGTGCTGCACAGCACTGCTGCTGTGCAGACCTTTGCCACTGGCTGGGCATGTGCCCTTTCCTACCTCGTAATGCTTTGTGCGCACCACCATCAGCTTGTTTGTGTGCTGGTACAGGTGTGCCAGCCGGCGTGGACATGCCTCTAAAGTTTCCACACACTGCCTGCTGCTCGCTGCACTGTGATTGCCTGCTGCAGTGTGACCCTAGGTGAGGCTGTGGAGCAGTCGAGCATAACGGTTGGCAATGTGACGACAACAACTGTGACAGACCTTCGGGCTGCCACCGCCTATGCTTTCTGGGTGAGGGCACTGGTGGAGGACACCGCCGCCCCTACAGACTCTGGCGCACTTGAGGTAAGCGACCTTTGCAATGAGGCTGCCACAGGCAGGGGCACTGCAGCACCATTTGCATGGCTGCATGTGTGCGCACTCAATTTACACTTGCCATTTACAGCCGTGCACAAGGTTTAGGGTATGCAAATGCTCACTGCCGGACGTGTGGCACCCCAAGCAGTGCCACAGCTGGCTTAGCTCTGCCTCCCTGTGTGTGCATGGTCCTGTTGTGCTTTTGAACAGTGGCGGGAGCTGGACCTTTATGGCAGGCGAGCAGCTATTGCAGGCGCTGTGGCTGGCCCTTACAGCTCTGTTGTGCAGGGCACCACATTAGAGTACGACATTGCGGTGGACCCATTTCTAGCACAGACCACACTCAACCCCGGTGCCACTGATGCCAGCACAACACCCGGGCCCAGAGGCATGGCAGGGGGTGAAGGTCAGTATGGGCTCAATATTGTGGGCTCTGCACAGGTGAGGCAAGAGCCTGTCATAAAGTGTCAGTACCAGTGTTAAGCTGCTGTGTATCCGTGATTGTGTATGTCTTTTGCTTAGAAGCATGCAAGGGCGTGTTGCACACGTCATGATTTGTGCTTGTGCAGCAGGTGGCTGTGTGTTACCGGTCTACGTCTAACGCATGTGCCCCAACGTGCCCTGTGTCTGCTGCGGTGGCAGCAGGAGTACGGCACATGCTTGCTGTCAAGAGCTGGTGCATTTCAAGCCGCAGCAGTGATCTGCAATACTGGTCCATTTGGTTGTTTGCGGCACTTCAAATCACGGGTGTGGATAACTCCTGCATTGATGCCCCCCCCCCCGGGTTCACTTGGGCAGGCACCAATGACTGTGCTGCCACATGACAGTTGGCCTGCATGAGCACCATTGGTCCAGCGGCTCATGTGACTTGCCTGGCTGCGGCAGCGGCAGCGGCTCTGATTGCAGTCCTGCTCGTGTGCGCATGTTCCGGCAGGTGGAGAACTGCAACCAGACGTCAGCATGCTGCGATGGCTACGTAGCCGGCGACCCTGCAACAGCGTGCGGCGGGCAGGCCATGACATGCTCTGGCATGCTCATGCCAGGCGTGATCGACACGCTGTTGGCGGCAGGCACACCACACATGTGCGTGCACCTTGGCGCACTGCTTGCGCAACTAATGGCAAACATAAAGTATGCTCTTGGGGTGATGTTTCAGACGCAGATACGTGGTTATGGCACAGCGTCTGATAGGCACATGAACAACGGGTACGAGCTTTAATTTGCAGCTGCACTGCTCAATTGAGCCCTGGAGTGCTGTGTAAGTGGACCACAGCAACCGAACAACATTGCACTCGGCACCATGCGCTGTTTGCAACAACGGAATCACAAGTTGTGGCACTGGCAGCACCTGGTGACAGTGTCCTATTGCTTGTTGTACCCCATGACTGCGCTCACAGCAACCCGGGGCGTGGCTTGTATGTGGCCACATTCGATGACCTGGTGGCAGCCACAATGGACCCAGGTGCCGTGTCAGCTGAGTGTGGGCCTGCGCTGCGCCTCACGCCAGCACTTGCAGGACAGGCAGGGGCGGTATGGTATCCACGTGAACAGGCAAGTGCATGAGTTCCACAGGTGTGCAGGCGCTTGGATGCATGCACATATGCGTGAACCTGCAATGAAGCATGTTCACTTATATTGACTTCAGTAAATGCTGGCGATCCGTCGTTGCTGCGTGGCGCTGCTGCAGACTGTTGGCGAGGGTTTTGTGACGACATTCACGTTCCAGGTGCACGATCACAGCCTCAGGTGAGCGCACACATGGGCATCGCTTACTAATGCTTGTCTGGGCTGCCACTTGATCCTTCGCAGTGACTGCTTCAAGAAGTACTTGCATACTCAAGCAGCGCTCCATGGACTTTTGCTGACTGCCGCAGATGCAATACGATGGAGGGCATCCGCAACTTGTGCAGCACCACTGGTGCTGATGGATTAGCCTTTGTGATACAGGTGAGCGGCGCTACATAGATGGCAGGCTGGTACATTGTCAGCGCATGGCGTCACCAGCATCCTCCCTGCACCTGCACTTGCAGCGAAGCAGCTTCTGATATGGTTGAAGTATTTGTTTATCCCAAGCAGTTTCCCTGTCCCTGCTTTGTGTTTGGTCATGTACGCCATGACTATAATTGGCCTCTACGAGCTGTCAGGCAGCTCTTCTCATGTGCGCAAGCTGTATTGAATGCTCACCGCTCACAGGCCAATGACCCCGCCACGGTGGGTTCAGCAGGCTCAGGGCTGGGATACGCTGGCATCCCCAACTCACTCGCCGTGGAGTTTGACATGTACTACAACCCTGAGCGCCTGGACCCGTATGAAAACCACATTGCAGTTATCACCCGTGGAGGCGGGCAGGAGGCCAGTGCGCACCATGCGTACGCTTTGGGCTCTACACCATCCGTGCCTGACATGAGCAAGGACACACATGTGGTGCGCATAGTCTACAGCCCCTTCTTCGATCCACAGGTAGGTCCAGAGAGCGCCGCCAACATAACTGCTGGTGCAGAACAACACCTGTTTTTTTTACAGCGCCAATCCTCAACTGAATGCTTGGCAGATGCTGCGCTGCCATGTGAGCCATATGCCTCTCAGCAAGTCACTGCGCGGTGAGGCGTGTGAGACGCTGCTGTGTCCAACTTGCGGTACATGCTTTTGAAATCAGCGCAGAGCACGACCACGGTCACAAGTAGGTGCCGGCAGCCTTGGTGCACTTGGCGTTTGAGCGGACGCCATGCACTACACAGTTAAACTGACATCTTGGGCAAACACCATAACAGCCACTCATCTGACATTTGAAGTTGCATTTTGTGAACACTGCCTTGGTGCGTGCGCACAGATTCTGCGAATGGGCATGCTGGATCCCTCGCCATACACTACCACCTTCCTTGAAGGCGGTGATTTTGGCAGTGGGGGCTTTTCCAAGTGGGGCTCAGGCATTGGCGTGCTGCGCGTGTATGTCAACGACATGCTGCGGCCACGCCTGGTGGTGCCTCTCAACCTTGAGGTGAGCCACACGCCTCAGGGGTGCAGTGATCTCCTTCTAGAGAAAGAAGTACAATCTGCTGTGCAGCCTACTGTTGCCCTGCCGCTGGTGTAGCTGTCGACATGCACATCAAGTCACACCATTTGTGTGCATGTTTGGTGTGCTCCCAGTAACTGGTCTGTGCGCTTCTGAGTGTCAGGTCGCCAGTCCAAAATAAACAGCATCCCATTTGTGCACCTTGCTTTCCGCTGTGGCCGCAGGGTACCTTGGACCTGATGCATGGACGAGCATGGGTGGGCTTCACTGCTGCAACTGGCCAAGACACATGGCAGGCACATGACCTGCTTGAGTGGCATTTCACTGCCCTAAGACTCACCAGACCCCCCCCACCAGTGTCACCCAGCCTACAAGACTGGTGTGCTGACGGCGACATCTGTCCTGTTGCGGCCTAGCTGGCCGGGGTCGGGGCGCCTCAGCAGTAATTGTTGCGTAAGCCTGGGTCGTTGTGTACCCGGTTTGCATCGGGTGCACTGTAGATACAGTGTTTTGTTGGATACCTCACCTCGTCAGCCAAGCCTAGAGCGCTCACGTGAACACGTTGACCGAGTCGCCTTGCATCTGAGCCGACTGCTGCCATAAATGGATCTTCATCACAATGTGTGCTTCCGCCACAGTGGTTTCACTCCGCTGGCTTTTCCTGTCCAAGTGTGTGTTGTTGCTGGCACACTTGTGTGGCATCACCACCTCCCAGAAACTTGCATGCGCACTACATGAGCCGCAGCACGCACAAGGACAGACCTAGGACAGCCATGATGACCGTGCACTAGCCAAAGTACGCAACATAGAGGTGGAATAGCCAAGGACACGTTGGCGGCAGGCAGAAGCATGCAGAAGAGCTAGTGCAGTACCCTGTGCTCTGGTCGTGCCATTTATGCTGTGGTGGTTTGTGAGTGCGAACTGCACTTGCATACATGCTCCAGCCACACGTCTGGTACATTTTTATGTACAGCTTGGCGGTATGGAGTTCAGGTCCTTGGTTGCAGCAGCTCTGGCAGGGTGTTGGGCAGCGTCAGTCCTTCATACATGACACAGCGCACAAGGTGGTAGGCAATGCAGAACTCCACTTTGTTGAGTGAACCATCCTTGTCCAGATCCGCCAAATCCCACACTTTGGCCCGCTGCTTCTGTGCCAGCCCCGCCTGCAAACGCACGCACATCGGTGTGTGGCCAGCAGCACGTCAGTGTACACAGGCACCATTCCCTTTCAAAAACGCAATTGCAGCTTTTGGTAGTGGCACGCATGCCAACCATGTGCGGGGGCGGGGAGTGTGTCTTGCAATGCGCCGCAGCAGCTGCAGAGAGTTCCTGACCTTGTTGAACAGGGGCACCAACTGCGCTGGTGACAAGAGCCCTGTCTCTGTTTTGTCCATCTTGGTGAAGGCTTCTTCGTACACACGGCGGTGGTGTGCCGTCATGGTCCAGAGTGCCGCATCCATTGCCTTGGCCTGCGCAGCCACCTCAGGGTCCTGGCGTCGTACACAGACAGACACAGACCGCAGCAACATGTGCACAGTCTTGTCTCAGGCACGCAACAGGTGTCAATACCTCTGCAGACGCCATGCGCATGCTGCCATTGGTACAGGCCACCTGCATGTTGCACGGCGGCTGGCGACATGCACCAAAGCAGCTAGCTGGTCGCATCTCACCTTGAACCTGGGGCTGAACCTCGGGCTGCTGCTAGCGTCATCACTCGTCCCTCGTACCAGGGTGCTGCTGCCCACCTGCGCGATGTAGCATTGGCAAAAAAGGTGCTGCTCAGAAAATGGTGGTTTGCTGCATGCTGCACAGCGTGCAACTTCACCGCATGTACATATTAGAGTACGCAGTGCTCAGCATTGCCATCTTGTTCGCTAGCAACAGCGTGTCTGATCAAGCTTTCTTCGGCCACATGCACAACATGTGCAAAGCGCTCCCCGCGCCCTAAGCAGAGTTTAGAAGTACATACTGGTGATCATCCTTTTTCTGGTCACTCGTGCACCATGTGCTAAGGGCTTTCCGCGCCCTAAGCGGAGCTTAATAAAAGCACTAAGTTAGTAAATACTGGTAAAATGTACCATGGTACATGTTTTCCATAAAAACATGTACATGCTTCAGATGTATACTACTACTAGTATACTTTCTCAAGTATGTAAACTCCAAGTTGATGCACATGTACATGTGACGTGTACTAGTGGTATGTGGAGAACACACTTCGAAGTACTACTAGTACTACGTAGTACTTCATATTGGAGGATACTTCAGTGTCAGCATACCTCTGCAGCAGCTTGAGTGCCGCCTCGCATGTATGCTCGCAGCTCATCAGCTTTCTCGCGAGGCAGTGACTTATATAGCCGAGGCAGGCTCTGCATCAGGCGGGGACCCAACTGTGGCAGCAGCACTTCCTGCATGGCACCAGCACAGGAAGAAGAGCGGTAACATGCGACAATAACATTCAGTGACGTCCATAAATGATGGCGGCAACTTGAGCCTGAGCTGTAGACAACACGCATTGTGGCTTTGGCCTTCGCCAAGCACCATTTCAAGCATATCGCAACAGCCAGTGACTCAAAGCCCCCGTGCAGCCAGCCAGCAGCGTTTTTGTCAGCTTGCCAGTGCAGGTAGACTGGCAGCCCTCACCTCATGGAATTGCTCCGCCGTCATTTCCCCGGCACAGTACCTGTCCCTGCCCTTGGTCAGCTCGTCGCCACCTGCTTCGCCTATGCTGTTGGCGCGAGATGCTATGGCTGCACCTGAGCTGGCGGCGGTCATTGCCAGCAGAGCCGGTGGCATGCGTGCCGCGGTCTCCAGTTCCTTACGCTTTCTCCCCTGGCGTAGCTGGCGTGCGCGCAACACCAGACCGCAGTGCACGTATGCATGAGCCCAAAACGCATGCACAACCGATGTCATGTCATCGCCAGGCATGACATGACAGTAGCACCTCATCTTAGCCACACACTTGTGAACAACGCGCAGCTGGAGTTTCATGGTAGGCGCGCGCTGAGCACTGTCAATGAAAAATGGACGCACGCACCAATGGTGTGCTCACCAGTGCGCAGCATTGTGCGCTGCCGTGGCATGAACCACGCTGCATGAAGCACTGACTAACAGAGCAGCACGGTGACGCCAGGTGGCGCTAGCGCAGGTTGCTGCCTGGGCACAAGTCATGCCAGTGCACATTGCTGCCTGCGCACATTACATGAAGTAGACACAGACACAAAGGACTTACATGTGCAGACACCCAAGCCAGCTTGCGCTGTACACCACCATCTCCTGCAACCATAATTGCCTCCAAGTAGAACTGTGCAGCGGTCACCTGCAATGCAGCAGCACACGGGAGGGCACACCCTTCCTGTCATCACCCAGGTCGCATACAGGCAATGTCTTCAGCACTTTCAGCTTGCGCTCTTCTCCTTCTTCTCAACTGCGTTCACTCAACATGCCACCGAAAAGGCAGCCTCCCACATGGGCGGACCGGCCCAGCAGCCTACCTCGTCCGCTTCGAAGTGCTTGACCCATTGCGCCAGCGTCCACTGAGCGCGCTCCGCCTTCCCAAACCCCTTGGTCTCACTCTGGGACAGACGCTGCGCCTCCGCCTGTGCTGCAGCCGCGCGTGCATCTGCTGCTGCCTGTGCTTCGGCCGCTGCCCTGGCTGCTGCGGCTTGCTCATCCGCCGCTAGCTTGATCTCAGCGCGCAGCGCATGCGGCAGCGCTTGTGGAAGGGCCATGGCTCGTGCGGACGCGCATACCGCCAGGTGCATGGCAATGCACCACTGCGCGCGCGTCATGTGCCTGCTGCCTTCCGCTCCCGCCAGAGTTATCACCTGGGCATGTGAGTGCAATGAGGGCAAAGCGACAGTGTGTAGCAGGCTACCATATGCATTTGACATGGCACAATGGTTTGCATGCGTGGTTGCCGACAGTGGCTGGCAGGTCAGCACATATCCGCAGGCAGCATATGAAAGTCAGCTGTGCCACAAGCAGAATGCCATGTCCAGTGTGCGATGCTCACATCTGCGAGCTTCTGTCGTGGCAGCTTGGCTTTCCCCAGCAGCGGCAGAGCGGCCCGCATGGCAATGACGCTGCACCCGTCGTCGCCTTGGATGGCAGATCGCAAAAACACTTTGCAGTACTGCTCCCTTTCGCCATCGGTCATGCCCCACTGCGCATCCGCTGCTGCTGCGCCCTCTGACATCTGCCCCAGTGACATTGTGCCATCGCCGTCTTCAGAGTCGCTGCCAGTGTCACTGCCATGGCTGCTGCCGCCGCTGCTGCTGCCGTCACCGTCGTGCTGCAAGCGCATGATACGGGCAGCGCAGTGGGTGTGCATTGTGTCAGTGATGCAGATGCGCAGTCAGCTCTGGTAACTAATGCACGCCGCCAGCGCCAAGATGACTCCAGCAATGACATGAGTGGACCCTACAACTCTGCACCATATGTCATGCCACTTACAAGCGCATAATGCCCAAATCCATAACACCACACAATGACTACCTTCACAGCGGGCACCGCATCCGAAAATATGTGCATGCCGCGCACCTGTTCGCTGTCGCCGCCGGTGCCAGCCGCCCTGATGGCCACAGCCAGTTCGTCTGCCTTCTCAGGCGGCAGGTGCTGCAGCACAGTGCCCAGCTGCCCCTTGGCGCCGTCGTGTGCCAGCAGCACATCCATGACACGCTGGACACTGCTGGTGCCAAGGGTAAATGCCTGCAGTGCTTCCTCAAGCCCAGGGGGGAGCTCAGCTTGCTCCAGCTCCAGCTCTGGCACTGCTACTGGTAAGCTCGCTGGCGGTGTGGGCGTTGTGGCTGGGGCTGCTTGGGCTGCCGCAGGAACGGTGCTCGGCCCTGTTTAGGTACACCACCAAGACATCAGCAGACAAGCATGCCGTGACCATGGTGCACTTTCGCATTTACGCCAGTAATGCGTGGTGCCATCAATGCGGATGTGCGCACAGCCCTGACCACAAAAGCGCTATGCAGGTACACACCACCCCTGCATGTGCACACACCCGTCAAGGTGACAAGTGCCACATAACACAACACATACTTGAAAGGAGCGGATGCGCACCTGGTGTCGGGGCCGCGGCGGCCGTGGCCAGCAGGCTCATCCGCTTCATCCCCCCCTTAATGCCGCTTACAACGCCTTCCACAATGCTGCGCCTGCCGGTGCGTGCGGACAGTGGGCTGGCCCCAGGCGGCGGCATCCTCTCCACCAGTGCGGCGGGCAGCGTTCGAATCACGTGCAGCTCTTGCAGCTGCAGCGCCTTGTCTCTTGGCAGGGACACCATGGCTGCGCCCAGCACAAACATGAGCTGGTCCCCATACGCTGGCACGAGTGAGCGGTCGTAGAGCTCCTCCACCGTGCAGCTGCCGGCCGCGAATGCGCGTGTGGACTGCCAGTGCATGCGCGCGTGCAGGCGCACGGGCAGGTGCACCGCCCTGTCAGGTAAGCAGGCACAGCTGGTGCAGAGAGGACAGAAAATGCTGTGGCACACCGATGTGGCGCTGCTGCTGGTGCTGGCATGCCTGTATGCCAATAAATGCACTGCATGAAAGCACATGCACTGAAGCTGACCTGAGCCACGTCGCGATATGGCGGCAGGCCTCCATCGTTGACACTGCGTGTCATGGGCATTGCCCTGCAGCCGCCACGCGCCCAGGCAAGTGCAGGAGCAGCAATTGGGTCAGCACTCCAAGTTGAGCAGACAGTGGGGTGCACTGCTGGGTCATGAAATTGTTGAAGCCAGATGCACATATGCCTGGGCCAGCACTATACTGTTCAGCAGCAGCTGACGCGTGTGTGCTTGCCTGCTGTTAAGCTGTGCGGACGACCGACGAGCAACATCGCGTGTGCTAGCGCCGCTGGCCTCCCGCCACCGCTTGTGCTGCACTGTCACATCGTTGAGAAGGTCATGTCTGCCAAGGCATGGCACAGTGGCACGTGTTACAGCCGCTTTGGTCAGTCACAGGCACCAGCACCCTGGCACGCTGTGCTTGCACACGGTCGGCAGTCTGCAGTTTACGAGCATGCAGAGCATGCCATCAGCAGTATCATGTGTGTGCTTGACTGTGCATGAAAGTGGGCGTGTGTTCATACCTTTCAGGTGGAAGTCGGGCCATAATATCGTTGAGCAGTTTGCCGCCAGACCCAAGGTCGCCACAGGCATACAGAAAGTCCACGACGTCCGCACCCGTAGCATTCCCATCCACCAGTGCCTGCACAATTGCGGTGCAATCCACAGGCTGCACGCCACAAACATCCTGACCAGTGCCTGCTATGCTGCCCCCATCACTGCACTCCGCATCGGCGGCAGACCTTGAGCAGGGGCTGGGGAGCTGTGGCAGCACAATGCCATCGCTATCCCTCCTGCACTCCTCCTTGATGGTGCAGTTGAGGTGCCATCGCAGCCCCCGCGGCCCATCGGTGCTGCTGCCACCAAAGGGTGCGGCATCCTGCACGAGGCATACAGCACTTCAAAGATTGAGTTTCAGGCTCACCAGTCGAGCAACTTGTTATAGTAGCAGAACACAAATGCCTCCCATGTAACAGTATGACTGGTTCAAAACTGACCTGACCCTGGGCTCGCGCCTGCAAGTGCCCTGCCGCACCCTGTGCTGGCCATGGCCGAAAATGCGGCAGGCCTTGTTGGAAAAGGTGGCTGGCCAACAGTGCCGAGTTTGAAATACTGTTGAGCTCAGGCTGTACGTGCACCGCACGAAGCTCTCCATTTTCTGTCAGACGCCAAGCGCAGACATGAAAAGACGCATGGGCAGTACATTAGCTGTCCTGGGGCGCAAGTGAGCACTTCATTGCACATGGCTGTTAGAGGCAGCCCCAGGTACACTGCATGGCTTGGCTCACAATCAGCCTTACATACCTGAGAAAAGGGGCGCTCCATGGATGCCGTCTGGCAAAAGCTTGTTGTATGTCACCCAGGCGCCGTCGCTGCCGGCTACAGTCACGTCGTACCTGGTCCTCTTGCTACCCACGGCGTGCGCCAACGCCACCAGCCTGCTCCCAGCAGGCGCCTCTGTTGCTGCTCCCCTAGGTTTGGACTCCTGCTTGACCCTGCAAATGGGCACAGCTTGTGCCTGCTGCAGCCTGCAGGCGCAGAGAACTAGACCCACTTCGGCGCTCGTCACAAGGAAGAGCTGCTGGGGCAGCAGCTGCACTGCGATGGGTGCGCCATCGAGTCGCCTGCTGCATGTTACGCTGACATTGACAGCAGCAGCAGGGGAGCCACACAGGTGCGCACCCACTACGATGAACGAGGCCGTGCCAGCCGATGGTATGTACAACTGAACTAGGGTGCCTGGCCCGAGGGTGCCTGAGCTGGATAGAACCGCGCACACACTCGAGGCAGCAGTGACCAAGTCGCCACCAACGTTCCCCGACTGAAGTGCCATGCTGCCATTCCTACGCTTTAAATCGGCTGCGTGGTCGGTGCTTCTGCTGGAGAGAGCACGCACGTTCGCCGTCGCCGGCTAGCTCGTGCACAGGCGTCCGACCACACACGAGAGACCAGGACCTTGCACTGCGACCCTTCACGCTTCTTCAACAAGCGAGCGTTTCAGTCTCGTAAGACCCCCCCACAGAGAGATCTCAAAGCTTTCAAACCTTGTTTGACACACCGGTGGTGCATGCTCGCCCGACACGGCTTCAAAGCACGTGAGCCTTTTTGACGCGCACCCGCGCCGCCCTCGCTGCCTACAATCCCAGCTCACGGTAGTCACCGCACCACCAGCAGCGGCACAACAACAGGCTGCAAAACTGTCCACTGGCTGCTTCCCTGCTTCTTTCCCGCCATCTACCAGCAGCGAGGAGAGCAGCGGTGCTGGCCAAGCCCCTGAGCAGGCACCTGGTTGGTGGCATGGCGTCTGAGGCGGCGATAATAGATGGCAAGGCAGTGGCGGCAACGGTGAGGCGGGAGCTCACGGAGCGTGTGGCCCAGTTGAAGGCACAGTCTGGTGTCACGCCTGGGCTGGCTGTCGTGCTGGTTGGTGAGTCACCACAACCACAACCACACCGCGACTGCAGCAGCAGGCGCATTGCTGCTGACAGGTGCTTGCTTGCCTGCAGTGTGAACCAAGCTGCGCCTTGGGTTCGCTAGTGAGTGCCTGCAAGTCACCACCAGCGGTGTTAGTTTTGGTTAAGGAGCGCGTCAATGACTGCTGTGCACGACAGGGGCTGCTGCAACTGCTGTGCTGCTTGACCCCAGGCCTTGTCGTCTTTATGACACACAAAAAGGGTGGGTGCTTAGATGCTTGCCAGTGCTGCTACTTTGCCAGTTTACGTGGCTGGTAGCATACATCAGGCCACGAGACCTGCAAGCATTTCGATGGCACGCACGCTGTCGTGTCTGCTGCATGGTGCGTGGCACTGCATGTGCTGTGCAGGTGAGCGCAAGGACTCTGCCACATATGTGCGCATGAAGCGGAAGGCGTGTGATGAGCTCGGAGTTGCCAGCATCCACTGCGACCTGCCAGGAGATGTCACACAGGCAGAGCTTCTCAGGTGCGCGCGGCTGCAAGCGGCAGCTGTCACACTGGCAACTGTACAGTGCGTGCACATACATAGTGTGCCCAAAACAGATATCTGTCGCGCGGCATGAACGCTGTGTGCACCCCACACATGATTCATGATGTGCATGCAGCAGAGAAGGCAGCCCGCAGTTTTGGGTTGGTGCGGTTGGAGCAGTGTCAGCGACATGACAGTTAAAGCACCTTCACCAAGCTGCCATCTGCGTCCGGCGCTTGCACAATCTGCAGAGCAATGCCCCTACAGCACGAAATCCAAGGTGCAGCTGTTCCTGGACTGCGCATCTCAACAATTGGTTCCATTCGTTGTGACGGACCATTGCTCCGTGCGTGCAAAGTGATTACTGCCTGTCCATGTGCATAGAGTAGCTCATGGGCCGTGACAAGAAGCGTGGGAAGTGAGTGTGCTTGCATCTGGTTTCATGTAGCTGATTGAAGTATGTACTGGAACACGGTTTGCTGCACAAGCCTTTTTGATGGTGTGCATATGTGGCCCACAACCACAACCCCCTAAGTGCCTGTACCCGCAGGACAAGTTTGGATGTAGAAGGCAAATTGTGCACATCCCCGGCTTTTGATTTTAGCGCATTCAGCATGACACGCCAGAGGGGGGTGGCGTTGCAGCCGATGTCCAGTGTGCGAAGCAGAAGTGGTGACTCATGCTGCGCCAAGTTGTGTCACATACGCGCTCTCTTCAACCATCTATCATCCTGTGCATCATGACCACGTCTGTGGCACTGATGGCAGTGCTCCCGTGTTTGCTCTCGCAGGCACATCAGGGAACTCAATGGCCGGGAGGACGTGCATGGTGTGATAGTGCAGCTGCCTGTGCCGGAGCACATTGATGAGCGCACCGTGCTTGAGGCTATCGACCCTGTCAAGGTGTGTGGCATGTACATGTGTTTGCTGGGCACTGCTGTGAGTGTCACTGTTGCACCCGTGCCGTGTGTTGGCAAACCCAGGATTCAGCCGTTTCTATGCAGTCATAATCGTGAGAGATGGCCCTACAGCATGCGTGTTGCCGCTGTTGGGCACGTCGCATGGTTTGCTATTAATTAGGTTAGTTTTACTTCGAAGTCCTTAGGTGTACATATAATGATGGTGCTTGGGCGTCATGCCGGTGCCACTGTGTGCACAGGATGTGGATGGCCTGCACCCCATGAATGTGGCGGCGCTGAGCATGGGCAGGGCACCACATGGCAAAAAGCTCACTTGGGCTTTTGACAGCCTGGACTTCCATGTGCCGCCCACGCCTCAGGGTTGCATTGAGCTGCTCAACAGGAGGTAAGGGGCGGCGCGGTGACGTAGTGGCTCTTGTTTCACCAGTGTTCAACACCGTTGCATGGTGGAATCTGCGACGGAAGCTGCTGCACTTTGTGTAGAGGGGTGGACATGGTTCATCCTGCTCTTCCAGTACTGTTTTGGCAATGACACAATCCTGAGCTGTTTGAGAGGCGTCTCAACCCGCCTGTAGCATTGTGCGCAACAGTGTGCGCTCGCACTCCTTGCCAGCAAATCATCTGTGCAAACCACGCGTAAGGGGCACACTCAAATTGTGACTCAGTATCAACAATTTCACCACATGCCCCGCTTCAGCACAACCCCCTACTTGGCCGCCTGCTCTGACATAGAGGCTACCCACATGTTCCTATTGCTGCGCTAAGTCTTGTGGCTGCCGGGGTGCTACTGTATGTGTTGCCCTGCATGACTTGACCTTACCTCTCTTAGCGGCGTGGCGGTGGAGGGCAAACGGGCGGTGGTGCTCGGGCGCAGCAACCTGGTGGGCATTCCCACTGCCATGCTGCTCATGAAGCGCAATGCAACCGTCACCATCCTGCACAGCAAGTCCACTGACACAGAAGAGGTACGTCACGCACTCATTGTGCTCTCCTGGTTGGCAGCAGCGCTGCATGTTGGAGATAATACATGACCTGGCAACACAGCTTGCGGATGTGTTTGTCCCATGGGCAACCCTGTCCAAATGTCATGGCTGCTGTGGTGCATACATGCTGGCCAAGCAGGCACCACCTATGCCCGCATGCATGGCCTGGACGACCTGAAGGTACATGCTGAAGCATGCAGTAGGCACTGGCGGGCGCAGCTCCTGTTGTTGAGCTCATATTTGCTGCCCCCGCTGCTGTGCCAACTGTGGCTGTGTTGCCAGGTCGTAAGAGCTGCAGACATTGTGGTGTCTGCGGCAGGCAAGGCTGAGCTGGTCAAGGGAGACTGGATCAAGCCTGGGGCAGTGGTGATTGACGTTGGCATCAACTACGTGGACGACGCCACCAAGAAGTCAGGGTGAGGCTGGCTGCTGCTCTGACTTGGCAGGTGCTGCATGTGTCAGGCAGCTTGAAGTGCTGGAGCAGGAGTACGCTGCTACGCACTGCTGTGTCTTGGAGCATCCCTAGCAGAGCATGCGGGTGGCATGCGCGGCAGGGCGACAAGCCCTTTACAGGTGCCAGGAACTACAAGTACTCATGTGTGACCCCTCATACATGGTACCCAAGTCGGCTTCAGACGCACAGCAAGTGTGCACTCCGTTGATGTGCACACGTAGTGTTCCGTGAACTTCCGTCCCTTCTAGCATGAAGTGTATATTGGGCACCTGAAGTGCTTGTGGCATTGAGTATCTTTGCGCCAATGCAACGGCAGTGCACATGTTTTGCTTCAGTAGGTGCGCGGGCCAGCTTGCGAATACCATCTCGCCACCTGCAACTGCTACAGTACAGTAGTTCTTCGAAGTACGCACGTTAACAGCCTTGCAACCACAGCATGTCTCAGATACTGTAGTCTGCAGGTGTGACAGCAATTGCCAGTGCCAGTCCAAACACTGACAAAAAAATTGCCACCGCTTCTGCCCGGCGCGCCTGCAGGAGCCGCATGGTTGGCGACGTGGAGTTTGCCGCTGCCAAGCTTCACGCCTCCAAGATCACGCCTGTGCCTGGTGGTGTTGGCCCGATGACAGTGGCAATGCTCTTGCGAAACACCGTCAACGGTGCGGCACGCGCTGCACAGCAGGCCACCGCTGGTGCAAAGCGCCCTGCTGGCGCCATGGACACCGACTCGGTATCCAAGGTCCCCACTGTATGAGCACTGCAGCTGCTGTCACAAGCGGCTTGGCACAGTGCCAGGGCACAGGTGGGGACGGTAGGGAGGCACGGCAGCGCTGGCTGCTGCTGCGGTCATGGCTCACGGCTCATGGAGTTGGTGGTAGTGCCATGGTGGCTGCTTTGCTTCACCCACGTGCATGGACACACTGGCTCCCTCGAGCAACAAAAACACATTCGTGACATAAACATAATTACTTGATGTGCTGGCTGTGTCAACATTGTACCTGGCACTGCTGGCCCTTGTATGCAAAAACTGGTGTCAGCTGCTGTTCACTGCTTTTGCAGTTTGTGCACCCGCCAACATTTTGCCCAGTTTGTTTGGCTGAAAACGTGTTTTGTCGCACATGCATGTGGGGGCATACCTCATTAATTGCCGCACGGGCACAGCAGTGGTTGGCATCAAGTGCGTCTTTGGAGACAGTGTAGTTTCTTTCCGCGCCCTAAGCGGAGTTTGATCAGAGTACTGTACAGTGTATACATACTTCAGTACACAGCTCTCGCTTCACCCCCCCCCCTTCATGATTTGTCGTCTTACTCCCACGCAAACACAAAACAGCTGGCACGCGGCCACGGTTGACACGAAAGCAAGTCAGAATGACGTCATGCCAGTCCCAGTAATCGTAGTTGCCGCTGGCACCGAGCCTGCGGATGGCGATTAAAAAAAGGCGCGTTCTTCGACGAGCACAGTCTTTGTAACGTAGAACAGTCCGCGATGCGGGCAACAAAACACGCGGCGCGCAGGCCTAGGAGGGGCAGGCGGGGGCGGAGCCGCAGGTGGCGGTGCGGTCCCTGCGCAATGACGAAGCTGGAGGTGGCCGCATGTGTACTCCAGCGGGATGGCGCCAAGGTCCGCCCCAGAGGCTCTGGCAGCCATGCAGCGACAGTGGCATCACCACCTTTCAAACCGCGTGAGCCCAGACCCAGACCATCCGGGGGTGCTGCTGGCGCAGGCGCTGCTGGCCTGTCCTCCAACTATTACGTGCCGTTAACGGCGGCTGGGCACCTACCGCAGCGGGCACCGAACCTCACGGAGTTGGTGGGAAAGGAGGGGCTAGGCTATGCGGAGGCCAGGCTCAGAATTGCTAGGTGAGGCTTGGGCTGCGGCACAACAGCTGCAACTGCCTCGTTATTCCCACTGCTGCTACTCCCGTCACCCATGCTACTCCGTGGCGATGCGCTACTGGCAGCTAGAGTGTATGCCGACATGTGTGCACGAGGTCCCTGTTGTTGAGTGGAAATGTGGACCTCTCCTCATGGGCTTTTATCCGAATGTTCAGCTGTTACTTTGCATTGGTGCACACAGTTGGGAGGACGAAACTGCTGGGGTTTGATGGCTGTAGGCGTTCCGGTGCTCACAAACTTACATAGCGCAGCAAATATTAGTGGCAACCCTCGATTCAAGTGGGAGGGGGCAAGCATCTATCCATGCAGCAGCTGACAAACCTGGTGCTGTCGCGCAGCAAAAGCATGTGTGCCCAACTCGCACACACACATTGCAGCAGAAGGTTCTCAACATGTACAGCCTTTGGGGTACTTGGATCTCGAAGCAGCTGCAATTGATGTGAGCAGCATAGTGCTGTCTCTGGTAGTCTTGGCTGTTGTGTCATAGTCCTGCCCAGTAACATTGTGCACAGGCGGCAGCGCTGTGCCAATCCTGAGCTGCGGTGCGCGGCATGCTGTGTTTGCTAGTACTAGTAGTGGCATGGTAAACAATATTTAATGCTGTTCATGTCAGTCCAACTACACCATAAGCATAAGTGAATGCTGTGAGCAGTTTCAGAAAGAGTGGTGGCGCACCCCATAAATTCGTACCGGTACTCTTTATGGTACTGGTAAACGATGTGGCGCGGCTGCCGCTGGTGCCACACAACGGGATTGCGCCACATGTACAGCGTGCACCAGCAGCAGCGCCAGCAGCAGGTGTGTTAATACAGCAGTTTCAGTTACGGTGGCTGACGTCCCACCAATGCACATGTGTGCATTGCCTGGGCTGCCTGTGGACACGCGAGGCTGCAGGTTTAGCCGCACCACGCACGCAGAGCGCGTGTACGCGGTGGAGGCGCAGCAAAAGCGGGAACAAGAGGCGCGATATGTGGCCCACCAGGCCGCCTGCGCTGCCACCTACGGCAACCCGACCACCACAAACATAGTGGAACGGCTGCACATTCGCGACAGGGAGGACACTGCGCGCGCCGCACTCATCTCCAACTCCACCAAGGTGTGCGTAGGGTAGCGGCGGCACAGTGCTTGCTGGCGCAAAGTGTTTGTGGGTGCACACTGGTAAGGGAAAGCTGCTGCAGTAGGCGTAGGCTGGTTAACGCATGCTTGAGCTGAGGGAGTATGCAGCGTGGGTTTACGTGTGTGGGTGGTGTATAGGGGTGAAGCACCACATGTGCCACGGACAGTGCACACTGCACCATGCGCTTACCAGCCTGAGTGTGCCACAACGCGCTGTGCATGTGCAACCACTTCGCCTCAACTCCTGTCTCAACCACCACCACTGCGCTTCCTTGCCACAGCGCATGGGCGGCAGGCGAGAGGCCATGATGGGTGCAGAGGAGCAGCGGCGCGATGCCAGGTCAGACTGTGCTCAGCGGCTGTATGCGCGGAGGAGGCTGCTGAGCAGCGGAATCCTGGAGCTGGCTCAGGCGGACCTCACCTGCCTGCCCCCGGACGTGTCCACTACGCTGGCGCTGCAGGTGCGTGGCGGAGACGGTGGCGGTTACAGACACAAAGCATGTGCCAACAACAACGGAAAACTGGTGTCAACTTGCCGTGTACGGTAATGTTTTGAGCATCAGGCACCCACCTAGAGGCACCAGGGCGGCAACATGCTTGCCCCGAACACTGTGTCCCTATCACAGACATGGCGCGCAGGCCATTGCCTGGTAACCAGAGGGTGCATGTTCGGACGCAGTTGTGAGACCAAACTACTTCGTCCTTTGTTCCTGACCACACTATGGTGCAGGACCTTGAATGCTGTGTACTTGCTGCTAAACTATGGCAGTTGGCAGTGTACCAAGACTTGAGGCAACCCGAAGTCCTCTGTATAATTACTGGAAAAGCGGGATGCACAGTGCTTGTGAGGTGGCAAGGCATCATGACTGGCGGTTCACCAGCAGGCACTGTACCTCAGACGCACAGCATTTGCTCACTACGGCATTTATCTATGCCTCACAACTGCCAGTGCCTTTTGCATGATGCCCTGCCTCATGCACGCAGCTGGGCACGCTGAGGCGCATCAGCCTGCCGCGCAACAAGATGGAGCGCCTGCTGAATGCTGACACCATGACGCTCAGTTGTTCACACTTCCGGTGAGTGACTAGCAGCAGTGCGCCTGCATGCACAGGTTGTCCTACCCCTGCTGACCCAGCATACGCAGAACCTGCTGCACTTTGGTGAGGAGTCTTGTAGTCAAACGCAAGACACCATGCGGTGACCGCGAACTGAACACCTGGCGTGGAAGGCATGAATGTGCGTGTGTACGCATGCGTGATAGCCACAACGGCATGGTCGTGGATGGGTATCGGGAAGGATTATCCGGCCCTGACAGGTAAAGCAAAACATTTGCGTCACCATTTATTATATAGTGTGCCTGTGCACCACCATCTCGGTCACCCCGCAAGCACACAGTACCACACCAGCCTCAAGTCTCACTCACATGGTATGAACTGCCCCTGCCACTGTGTGGCCAACTGCAGGAACGTTACTGACATGAACCTGGCAGGCAATGGTCTGCGGGCCCTGCCAGCGGAGATTGGGCGCTGCACCGCACTCACTGCCCTAAGGCTGGAGCAGAACAAGCTGGCGACACTGCCGCCATCGCTGCTGCACCTGCCTCACCTCAAGCGCCTGGCTCTGCGCGAGAACAGCTTTGTGGAGCTGCCCTATGGCATGGGCGAACTCAAGTGAGTCCTGCGGCCACCATGGCCTGCACTCAAGTGCATGTTGCATTCGAGCATGGGTTGTACGGCGGGCGACACTCGTTTTTGATAGTTCGAAGTACATTTGTGCAGGACATGTACCATGCCTCCATAAAGGCTAGGCCGGGCACCAGCCACCCTCAAGCCCTGCCTGGAGATGCATTTCCACCATGGTGCATGCGCTCTACCTTACCATGCCTGTCATTTGCCTGAGCTGAGGCGGCTGTTGCGTGATGATGTGGTGGTCGTGCGTGCAGGTCGCTGGAATGGCTGGACGTGTCATCCAACATGCTGGCCTGCTTGCCACCCACTCTCCCCGTCATGTCCAGCCTCCAGTACCTGGTATGCCAACAATACTCACATGCTGTCATACACTGCTGCTGGGCCATGTTGTGTGTGCGTGTGGCACTTGCCATGATCCTGCACAACTCTTGCATGGCTTGCCAGTTTTAAATGGCACGACCTGTAGCAGGCGGGTCGTGCTGCATGAGCGTGGCATGCTGCGGCATAGTGGAATGCTGCGGCACAGCGCCTGGGGCATACCTGTGCAGGAAGTCCTTATTCCACATGCTGCAGGTGCTTGTGAGCCATAATACGTGGCCCATTAATGATGACCCTGTGCGCATGCATGTAATGTTTACTAGCCCACCACGTCTCATTTTTCCATTTGCTCTCGGCCGCAGGATGTGGACAACAATGGGATGCCGCACCTGGCCATACCGCCCGCGCTCAAAACCACTGAGACGGGCCTGGCTGCCGCCGTAGCAGCGTACAAGTTAGGCAAGGCAAGTCACCACAAAGTGGTGCTGCCCAGACACAAGCCGCCATTAGGCATAGTTGCCTCTCTGATGCATGCTTGGTATGGTAAATCATACCGGTACATGCAAGTTTTTGGTGCAGTTGTGTGCACCTGGGCCGCCTAGCAGCGCATGTTGCTGTGCACACAGCAGCCCCACTCGTGTTTGCACAGCAGCCAGTACACAGTAACACACCAGCTCGGCTCCCTGTGTGACATTGTGACCTTGCTGGTTGCTGTGCCGTGTTGCAGTCACGGGACGACGATGTGTCTGCGTGTGCAGGCGCGGCATGCATATCTGGACTGGAGGAGGGCTCCGTGCCCTACAACCAACACAGAAGCTCACTGGCAGACAGGTGGGTGCATGTCGCGCATGCACATGCGGACATACAGCTCATGTGCACCTGCAAGCATGCTCACAGCTCTCAGCGGACACCTTGTGTTGGTAGTGGTGGGTTGCAGCCACATGCTTCCGGCGTGCTGTCGCTGGATTTCCCGGGTTGCATGCAAACGGTTTCGCTGACACCTGGCTGTGTGGTCATGGTGGTGCTGACAGGGGCATTTACGAGTGGTCGTCAGTGCCGGACCTAGAGACAGGGCGTGTGAACTACGTCAACAATGTCAATGGGGAGCGCAGGTGCGAATTCTTGCATGGCACGCGCTGAGAGAGCGCAGTGCCATTGTGGCCGGACATGGCAACGCACACGGGTTGTCCAAATCAATGGCCAGGCGTCACTTGCTGGCTTGTGTTTTGCATGGCAGTGGATGCGGTCGCTACGCCTGATGTCTGCGCAGCAGACATATCGCCTTACGGATGCATTTGCACCAGTGAGTGAAGCTGCTGTTAACTGTCACTCTGTTTGTTGCATTTGCCTTTGATATGGTGTCAGGGGTGTGCCCCCCCCCTGCATGGACCGTCTGGGGAGCCTTCCCAGTCTCACCACCCTCAAGGCCAACAGAAACCGCATGCGCAGGTGGGCTGACACCCTAATAAGCGCAGCGTGTATTCCTGTTCCATTGTGCTAGGCGGCCTGTGTTGCGCTGTAGCGACACTGTCATATGCACTCTGCTTGACCTTTGTCAGAAAAAATGCTTGGTGCTCCCACCGCTACCCGTCACGTCCGACATTCTCAACACTTCCCGTGTACTGGCATTGCAGTTCCAACGGCGTTTGTTACCCACATACCCGCGCGCTCGAAGGCCCCATTCGCACCCCTTCAGCAGCGCATGGCCCTGCCACTCGCCTCCTGCTGCTGCACCGCCTGTGCCAGCCTGCCCGCCAGCATCTGTCAGTGCGCACAGCTGCAGCGCCTGGAGGCCTGCCGAAACTTCATTGAGGAGCTGCCACCCGACATGGGACAGCTGTCCAAGCTGGAGGTGCTGCTGCTGGACAAAAACAGCCTGTCCGTGCTGCCAGGGTCTGTGGCGCGCTGCAACAGGCTCAAGGAGCTGAGCCTGACTTCCAACTACTTTGTGGCGGTGAGTGCCTGGCGCAGGCGCACGCGCTGAGTGTGGCGGACATGCAGGGCAGAGATGCATGCCATGCATGGTGCCTGCACAACGCCATGCGAGGACACTGCATAGTCCGAGGTGTGATGCAACACGACGTTGCAGCGTGGCAAACCAGCATACAGTGTCATATCCAAGAACATGGGTGACAAGCCTGGGCTTCCTGCGCAGCTACTGGGTGTGCCGCTTCGAGTGAGGCTGTGTGCACACGCCATTCTCCAATGCAAACACCATTTTGTCAACTGCGTTGGTCAGCGCTCCCTGGGACACACACTCTTGGCATCCCCCAACCAGTACACTCCGCGTGCATTCTTGGTTGACACCCACAATGTACTGAACCAGTGCGTGGAGCAGCTGAACACTGGCATGGCCTGCGCACACTCAAGAGCTGGTCCTGCAACTTGCCGCCGCACGCCATCATTGCGTTGCTGCTGGTGTTGGTGCCGCTGATGGTGCCGTTGCCGCTGTTGATGCCGCTGCTGACGCAGTTACCAGAGTTTGTGATGCGCTTAAGCAGCCTCATCAAGCTGCGAGTGGGCTCGAACCAGCTGCAACGGCTGCCCTACTCCCTGGGCATGGTGACCACACTGCAGGAGCTGCAGCTGCACGACAACCCCCTGGTGGACCCGCCTGCTGAGCTGCTGCTCCAGGTTCGCACAACCTGTGGCTTATAATGATTTAACTGTGAAATACTTGCTTGCAGCAGTGACAGCACCTTGGAAACGGTTGCAGAGCGCTTTGCATGCGCGAGTTGCAGCACCTGCGTGGGTTTAAACAAGTTTCATGCGGCAGCCACGGCTTGAATCCCAGGATGAGTGCGGCTGAAATCCTTTCTTTTGACCTCGCAATGCTTGTCATGTTCTGCTCTGATTTTTGTGCTCCGACTTACCAGTGCTGGTGCACAACTCCCCCCTGTGTTGTGATTGCCTTGGGCTTGGCAGGGCATGGACGTCATGCTGTGGGAGTGCCGGCGGCGTTATATGGCACAACATCGTGGGCCAGCTCCCACTGTGGGAATACACCAGTATGGCATACAGGTGAAAAACTCAAACATAACCTCAGCCAGCATGTGAATCACCCGGTGCAAGTGGTGGTGTGCAGGCACGTCATTTCTCAGCATTTGCAGAGGAGTTCAGCTGCTTGGAGCGAATGCATGTGCCAACCAGCATCATCATGTACCCTAGTCTGTGGTACGTACACTTGGCTTAAAGCAGATGTGATGCTGCATGGTGTGCCACTGCTGTGCCCTCCTGGAGCAGCCTGAGGTTTGTTGCCCACCCAGTTGTGGCTCCCCAACCCTGCACGGTCGCATGCGCCTGGTGATGTGAGCCTCACAGGGGGAGAAGCTGGCACTGGTTCCTGAGTTCCTGTCCAAGCTCAAGGCTGCAGTGGCACAGGCAGCCACGTCTGGGGAGTTCCACTTCACCATGGAAGGGCTCAAGGTGCTCACGCATGATTCATGTCACGCCTGACAACACACACCACTGCTGCTGCTGCTGTTAAGCGCGCAGACACGCGAGGCGCATACCGTACTCTGTGTATGCCGTTCCTGGCAGGCACCATGCCAAGCCATGCCTATTTTTCACAATGCTCCCTCCGTGCTGGTGTTTCCTGCTGTTCATCACACAGGTGCTCATACATTTGCACGGTGCCAAGCCCGTGTATCTCAGCAAAGCGCACCTGCATGCCACAGGCCACCAGCACTGGCCACCATTGTATGCACCCAGTGCCCTTTGTCGAAACACACAGCCCGCCCCTGACATTGCTCTCACACTCCTGGCGTGTCCACCGTCCACCAGGAAATTCCTGCAGGGCTGTTTGAACAGGGTACAGCTACACGGCTGGTGTCTCTGCGCCTCGACACCAACGCACTGGGGCCGGGACCGCTGCAGTGGACGCAGGAGATTCCACCCGATCCAAAAGCTCCCAAGGTGTTGGTGAGTTGCGTAAGTATTGCGTGGCACACCATGGTGCCATGCTGGGCGCCACACCTGGTGCCTGCACGAGCACACGAGTTAGTACACAAGTGAGGTACTGCATTGCTGCAGGACCGGTGAGAATGCATCATTGTACACCCATGCTGCGCCGTCAAGCCGAGACCTTCGCACAGTGCAAAGCGTGCACATGGACATGTGGCCCTACACACTGTGTTGCTGCCCGCAGCCAGCGAAGCAACCTCCATACAAAACTGGCCCTGACATTGTCTGATTCATGTCTCTGTCACGCACCACTGCTGCACAATGTTGCAGCCCGGGCAGCCACCAAAGCGCATCAAGTCACCACGCGATCCCTTTGCAGACCTCATTACTTTCAAGAACTTGCTGGTGCTGTCCCTCAAGAGATGCGCGCTGCACGAGCTGGGGGACAGCATACGCAGCATGGTGTCCCTGAAGGAGCTGCTGCTTGAGCGAAACAGGCTCACAACACTGCCCCCGGGCCTCATGCAGCTCAAACAGTTGGAGGCAAGTGGCACACGCTGTCTTATCCATGTTGCAGCCCCACAGTGCCTTGCATGCAGACCCATCATGGGTACCGGCACCTGTTGCAGCATACCCAAGCCAGCACAGGTTGCTGGGACGCGTGCACCCTGATTTTGTGTGCTTTTCGGTGCCCCGTCTTACTTGTGCCCTGCCGTGTGTGTCTCTGTGCGCAGATCCTGGATGTTAAGGAAAACAGGCTCATGGAGCTGCCTGCCGACCTGGGGGCGCTGTCCCGCATCAAGCAGCTGGACCTGTCCGGGAACAGATTGGAGCTGCTGCCAGACTCCCTGCTGCAGCTGCGACAGGCACGCACATACCTGCAGCACCCATGCCTGTTCCCGCAAGCACCGGGACATGAGCGCATGTCACTGGCTCCTGGCAACTCTGCAAACGCTGAACAACTGCATGCGGAGCCTCCTACAACGACGCGTGTTGCTGCGGGGCTCGCCGCCCTGGTTGCACACACACCACTCGCTGCTGCTGCTTGCGGTAACTCACCCTTGGCCCGTGTACTGCCACGTGCACTCGCGCATGCGCAGATGCACACGCTGCTGCTGTCTGGCAATGTGATCGCCGCCCTGCCGCCAGCCATCACAAACCTCACAACTCTCAGGGTGAGCGCACAACTGGTGGTCGACTGCAGACCAGGGTGCTAGCACCAACTGACGCCAAAACAGCTGGTTGCCCGTCCATGCGGGCATGCTTGATTACATACGTAGTACTGTGAAGTACAACTTCCTAACGCAGGACACAAGATACATGCTTCCACAAACCTCGTTGCTTAGGTAGAGTGCTCTGTGACTGCATGCCCTATCACCAGCATGCCAAAAGCATTGCACGTGGGCCACATGGCGCACGCGTGTGCACACACTCACACAACACGCCGCGTCGCACTGTGCATATGTCTCGCGCTGCCTCAGGTCCTGGATTTGTCGGGCAACCGCTTGATGCGCCTGCCGCAGTGCATGGGCAAGATGAGCCTGCGCGTGCTCAAGGTGGCCTACAACAGGATTGAGAGCCTGCTGGACGACACATTCATTCCCACTCTGTACAAGACCCTCAAGCGCCTGTGGCTTGCCAGGTGAGTGCCGCCTGCCCGTGTGTCGTCTTTGCAAATCACCACATGGTGCGCTGCCCACATACCAGTCACAATACTGGTCATGGTGTGTCTCTTGTCGACGACAACGGTGATTGGCGCAATGGCACCAACGCGCTTGAAGTATAGAGAGCTACCTGTGATCAAATGCAATGAAGAACATGTACCCACAGGCCTGCATAGGTGCACTTGCGTCCCTCAGTGGCACGCCCACCCGCAGACTTGTCCTGATGCGCAGTGGTAGCATGCCATGGAACTGCAATCCTGTGCACCGTGACTGACAATGGCGCCCCTGCGTAATGATGGCCGTGCTGTTGTACTGACACATGTACACCAGCAACAACCTCCTGGAGCTCCCTGAGGCATTCTCCCTGCTGGAGGGGCTGGGCAGCGATGACTTGAGGCTCGAGCTCAACCCCCTGCTCAATCCGCCCATAGAGATCATTGCAGAGGGCACAGCGGCAGTGGTAAAGGTAGGCTGGTGCTGTCACACGGTGCGGTGCCTTTTATGCAGTGAGTGCACAGGTGTAGGAGTAGCGCAAGTGCTCGAGTATGCCAATGGCCATGCTAGGTGCACGTTGTCATTCATCACCGGTGGCTGCTGAGTCACGAGCAGTAATTTCCCCTACTACTCAATAGCCGGAAACTCACCCGGCTGCGGTCACTGACAGTGCTGGCGCAGGTACACCAGGTCCACTGACATGCCAGGGTCTCATCCCACCTTCATTGTCACCCCCTGCTGGTGCTATACCCTGGCACTGCTCTGCACCCTGCCCATGCCATGCTTGTGCCGCCACACGCGATTTCAGTACTGCCGCATGCGGTATGGGCGGCTGGGCGAGATGATGACCCTGCTGCTGGACTCTGGCTTCGACACAGATGTCTCGCGCCTGGCGCCTGAGGCGTCTGGGGTTCTCACGGGCGGCACAGGCTACCTCACCGCGGATGACCTGGAGAAGGTACTGCAGTAGTAGTTTGGCAAGCTGCAGCGGTTGCGTAGCATTTTTGTTGCAAAGCACAGCATGTCTTGCAACAGGCGTTGGCCCAAGGGTGGCACGTGCAAACTGCCCTTGAGAGCGCCATGCTGGTGACATGCCAGGTGTTGTGTGACGCACTCTTGCAGCAGTGACCAACCGCCAATGCTGTTAAGTACGCTGCCTGCCCACCACATGCGCGGCACCTCTCTGTGGTGTGTGCAAGAGCCATGCTGTAGCATACATACACGCATAACCACTGCACCTCGTGCTCAACTCTTGTTCCCATGACATGTTGTCTTTCCTCGTGCGTACACACAGGCTGATGCGGCAGTGGACAACTTCGTCAATAAGGACTTCTACAGGCGGGCAATGCCGGGCCCAGAGCTCACTGCGCGCTTTTCGCAGCTGCGCAAGGACAGGTGCTTTGCTGCTGCCGCGCTGAACTCATCCGCTTTGTGCTGGCCGCAAATGGAAGCAGGCTGAATGCATGCGCCAGTGCTGGTGGCTGACAGGAAGTGTTGATACAGCGGCACCGCAAGATAGCAAAGTTTTGTACACATCTCTGCACATGGATCACATGCTGCACATGGCGACAGCGTGTGCACCATCTCCTGTGTGGGTGAATTCAGTGGACATTAGTGCATGACGTTCTTGTCACAATGCTTCTGGTCAAATGCAGCTAAACGCACCTGCCACCTGCAAGTAGATTGCACTACACACACCAAACGCAGGACCACTCCAGCCCAGCTACCACTTACGTTTGTGCCTCGCATGCCTTACAGGTGGTGTGAGTTCCATGAGGCCATTATCAAAGGCCTCAGAGACCGCCTGGAGCACCACGAAGGACACCGCTACTTCCAACCAAAGTGAGAACAGCCCCAGACACTCAACTTCGACCACTACACCCGCCATGCTGTGCCTCTGAATGTCACGTCGCACCAGCTCGCAGAGCCATGCAGCACAACCCGCCACCCGCACCGATCTACCTGCGAACGAACGCACCCGCGCTGCCCTTGAGCGTGTTGTCACTCAGAGTTTCACACTTCTGCCGATGTGAGCACACTGTTGTGGGCCATGTGGGGTGGGGTGTTCGCATCTGTGTGTATATGGTATACTGTATACCTACTTTGTATGTAGTATACTTCAAGAAGTACTTGAAGAAGTATGGTAGGATATCCCACGATTTGTTGCTTGCTCCATGAACCCGCATGACCACCTGGCCTTGGTGTCTGGTGCGCCCCCCCGTGGTGTGCGCTCCCAGCGTGTTTCGCTGGGACCTGATGCGGCCGTGGGGGCGGAGGGGCGAATACATCCCATGCTTTGCCATCACTCTGGAGGGGCTGCTGCAGGACCGTGTGGTACTGCCTGACGATGGAGACTCAAGGGATTCAGGCTCTGCCAGCCTCCGCAAGTAAGTCATTTCCTTGCGTCCGCCTCAGTGTGGCTGTGTGCTGATTATGGAGAATTGTGGCAGGCTTTGCCTTAATTGCAGTGTAGACTCTGAAGTGCATGCATGGACGTAGACCAGTGCGGCCTGTGGGCGACTTGCGGCACCACAGAGCGACGATGCCATTTATGCCGCTGGGCGAAAATGGGCATGGTGCCTTCCTCATAAATGCAATACTTGTATTGTTAACCCAATGTGGTGTGAACCGTATCATCACACGGTGTTTTCTGTGTGGCGTGACTGCAGTGCCAGCCTGCTCATGTGCCACTGCGCCTGCATGCATGCGTGCGCGCGCGCCAACAGTGGCGAGGTCCGTGCGAGCCTGTGGAACCAAACCATGCCCACCCTGCCGCCCAGCATGCACCAGTACACGGCCAGAGCGCTCAAGGTGAGAGGCGGGATAACAGTCTTTGGTGGCAAGCGTGCAGCTGGATGAGCCGTTGGTGTGGCGCTGGTGACGCAGACACTCTGTTGCGCGCATTTTTCTGACCCTGTGTGTAGCACGTACTGTGCACACCCTTCAGTCAAATGGGATAGCCTAGTACGACTCTTTCCTGCATGCGCACATCAGCACCTACAATGCGCCGCTACAACAACGGTGCATATGAACCCAGCCGCCCCGCCCCATGTGCCCACACGTGGCGTGTCTTGCGACCGTGCACAGCCACTAGTCCATCCATTTTACACACGTACCACTGCCGCCTGTGATGTATCTATCCTGTTCCCTGGCCTCATGTGCAACGCCGTTCTGCCCCATGCGACCATGCCAATGACGGCGTGCAGAAAGCGGTGCTGCACGTGCGGTCCTCGTATGGACGCGTGGCAGACTTTGAAAACGAGGTAGCGTACGAGCCCTGCGAGTGTGTTAACCCGGACACCGGCGAGTATCTGAACCACCTGCCCGGCACATGCTTTACAAGGAGCCTGGTGAGCGACAACCTGCGCCTCTTGTGCAGCATGAAGATGCGCCACATAGTCACTGTCAGACCCACCATATGGGCATTTATTGCTCGTGTTGAAGCTTGATGCCATGTGTTTCTGGCGGTCACTCGGGATGCAGGTACTAATGCCATGACTGCAGTGGTTGCCGTGAGCTATGTGGTGCTTTTGTGCGCCCGCGATGTCAGCGTAGTCACACGGTGCATGTACGTACTCACACAGGCAGCGCATGGCGCAGGGAGTGCGTACAGTGCCCGTAAAACATGGTATTACACTGACGACAACCTCCTCTCAAGGAAATGTGCACTTGCGCACCTGCACACATGTTGACCATGCTGCCACACGCACCACACTGGGCACCAGAACGCACATGGTTGATGATGTGCGCACCAACCCGTGCGGAGTGCGCAGCTGATAGCCAAGATAAGCTACACAGAGGAGGAGCGCACTCGCCGGGCAAGGGAGGAAAACGAGGTGAGTAATGGTGTTCTCTGGTGCTAGGCAAGGCACCACCAGCGAAGCCACGCACACGCCCACGTGGTTGCATTGTGTCAGCATCAAGGTCACACACCACTGACCCTTGCAAGATGTGTCTTGCAGACTTGTGACACGTCACTGCGAAGGGCACTGATGTGGTGTCTGCGGCAGCATGCACCTGCATGTGGCCAGTTGCCAGAACTGGCGCATGCCGCACGCATTGCAGGCACGTGCTGCACTTGCTAACGTGGCAGCGCACCACACTGCAGGTGCCTGGTGGCCGCACAACCATAGCAGTCCCTGGCATCAACGCATGTGCAGTGTCACACGTCCAGTGCCGCAGTAGCTGCTGCAGGTATTCATTGATCAGTGCGGCTATGCCAGCATGTGCAAGCCTTAACATCTGTAAATGACGACTGCCCAATTGTTCTGCTCGGTTTTTGTGCTGGCAGATGAGTGGTGAATTTGAGCGCATTTCGGTCGAGATCGGTGGTCACATTGCCACCAAGGAGGGGACGCGCCAGATCAAGGCAGAGCTCCGAAAACGGAAGGTGCAGTCACTGCATGTTCCTTTTTAGCACATGTCACCACGCCTACGGACTCCGGCAGTCAGCCTGAAGCATGCAAACTCTGGACAGCGCACCTCAGCAATGGCTTGTCATCACCGCACCACTGCAGCATGTGCCAGACAACAGGTGCAGTGGTACGCTGCGGGGCGCTCTCTGCATGTGCGTTGCGTATGCCCAGCCAGTACACAGATATGCTACTTTGTGAAGTATGGCCAGGGCAGACACTGTCTGCTGCTTCATTTCAGCTACTTGCCGCAGGCGGCGCGAAGCCATGCGTACCCACATCCCCAGCATGCAGCGGTTCACAAGGCACGTGTTGGAAATGCTGCACTGCAAGCTATTGTCCACTTGTCCAGCTGCCCCCAAAAGAGGCGTTGTCACCCATACATTGAAATAATCATGAACCATAAAACCGTGTGCCCGCCGGTCCACCTGTCCCCCGTCCGCAGGCTCTGTACACCATGCACATGGGTCAGTGCACGATTGAGATAACGACGCTCAAGCTGCAGCTGCGCGCCAAGCGCGAGGCTCTGGCGTACCTGCACACGCGCAAGGCGCAGCTGCAGCAGGGCATGCCCATCTCCTACCACAACCTGCGCTCAGAGGAGGAGGCAAGCGCCACAACCCTGTGCATCCGCATGCCTCAACTGTGCATGGGGGACGCCTGCAGGACAAGACAGTGCTGCCAGGGCAGTGTGGCCGTGTATGATGTGCCGTGGTGATACAGTGATGGTGCGGTCGCACCAGGGGGGTCCTGCTTCGGCTGACTAAGGATGCATAACGTGGGGCACAATGCCGCTGCTGCGTGCTAAACTCCTGGTAGACGGTACCACACGCAGGCTGTGTGTCAGGTGTCAGGCGCTGCGGTGCGCGTGTGCGTGATATCAGAGTTTTGAAAGATTGTTGTCACCTGAAGCGTGTGTCGTGTGTGCACTATACTGCTGCTGTGCAGGCGGATGGGTACATTGCAACGGCGCAGAAGGAGGTGGACTACACGGTCAACCAGCTCAAGACGGTGACAGAGCGCTATGCCGACCTGCAAAAGAGGTGTCATTCACACAGCAATGCTGTGACAGCATGTCGTTTGTGTGCCCAGCACCCAAGCTACGCCTGCATCATTGCGCATATACCAACAACTCCTGCGAGGTGTGCCTGCTGCCATGTGCAGGGCTGGTCCCTGAGGCCAACACATGCACTCGGCCATGTTATGCCACCTACACAGCTGTATCCAGGCTGGAAAAAGAAACACTGCAGCTGCACACACACCTGCGTCAGCTGGCTCGCAGCTGCTGCTGCCTCAGGAGTGCCGTGATAGCGCTAGTGCGTGCACTGTTGCGTGCCACTGCTGCTGAGCACCGCTGCATGCTGGTGCTTCTGCTGCTGAGCACTGCAGGGTCGCTGGCATGAGCCTGGCGGAGCTGGTGGACGAGGCTCGCTCACAGCTCATCTGCAAGTACTGCTGCATACGCTGCAGAGAGGCAAGCAGCTGCCGCACACACATTTCACTTGGCATGACATACGCACCCCGTGTGAAATGAGCGCTGCCACCCTGCCCACCAAAGGGCATACTTGGTGTAACCACACCACAGCATAATTGTACTTCTGAAGTACCGGTATTAGAGCATCAATCACGCTTACTGCCCTTGCCATGTCGCAAATGCGCAGCCCAGGATGGCGTTCCTTGCACAGCATTTTCCGCTTGCGTGTCCAGGCACTGTATTGCAGCGACACTGCGCCTGCGTGCTGGTGCTGATGCTGAAACTGGTTGCGCTTGCCGCTGATGTGTTGCCCTGCAGCTGCAAGACTGCTATCGCCGCTACGCTGTCAAGCACGGCCTGCGCCGCCCCTGGGACAGTGTGAATGGAGACTCAAACCTCTTTGTGGAGTGGGGCCTGGTAAGCACACACGGCCAGTTCTAAACAATGCTCCAGCACTTTTTCATTTGTCACAAGGTATTGCTGCGACTGTTTGAAGCCTGTTGGTTTGCATGACATGGCTTCTGGAGTGGTACCTAGAGGGTGGGCAACTCAATGGTTGGCGGCAGTGCCTGCTGAATTCACATGCACTAAGCAACTGCAAACATGAACAACTGCCGCTGTGTACGCTGCCCATTTTTTCCCCGGTGGTGCACATTGCACGCACAGCACTTGATCTTGCCAAATCACTTACCTCAACACCGGCTGTCTGTGTGTGTGCATGGCCTGCTGCCGCTGCAGCTCAACGACATCATCATCCCACACCGGCATGAAATGCCTGAAAACGTCCAGCGATACACCAGCCTTGCGGTGCGTTGCGTACACATTGTACCACACGAGCACCTGGTCTTGTATTTTTGTCATCTGTGTCTACTGCGCGCTGCCGCTGCCCCCCCACCTGTGCACATGCACCGCGTGCACCATGCACAGTCCATGCCCATGCATCTGTGTGTGTTTGTGTTGCACCGGCAGGTGTTGCCCGGACCAGCGACCTGCATGCAGTAGTGCGTCATGTGTTACACTTGAGTCACTTGGTTAACCCAGACCTTGGATGCGCATGCGCGTGATTGCCTTGACCTCACTTGTGGCACAGGATATGCCAGAGGGCTTTGGGCAGAGCGCCCCTGAGGACGTGCCTTTGTGGCAGCGCTACTTGTGGGACGATGCTGAAAGGTACGCGCCATGACTGCCGCTGTGATGTGTGCGCCCATGCTTCTCGGCGCAAAGCCAATAGACAGCGACGCACTGTATTGATACAGTGTACACACATGCTTCAGACGGAGATGCGGCGTTACGTCAAGGACGTAATAGAGAGGGTCAACAGGCGGGAAGTTGGGGGTACTCTTGCTCACACCACTTGTACTGCTTTCACAGTTCCTGCTACAGCAGCAAGTACGCTGTCTTTCTAGCTGCCAGTGCAGCTGGGTTAAGCACTCACTACATGCACGACAGCCAGTCATGCACCATGCACGACAGCCAGTCATGCACCATGCATGCTTGCACACCATGTGCTCACACGCGCCAGCTCCCCGGCCTTGCCTCAGCCTGCTTCCGGTGCAACTGCCATTGTCCACATTCGGCACCATCCCTGCGCCTGCAGCAAGGACATGTGGCAAGAACCGCTGTACGAGGCTTGGTTGACAATGCGAGAGTGAGTAGCCGCGAATGGTGCAGCGTACCTCTGCTGGCACAGCGACATGCGGCCTGCCAAGTTGTGATAGTTGATGGTGTGCGCACATGTGGTCTAGGTTGGTGCGCGACGCCGGTGGTTGTGCGGGCCATGAGCGGCACTGTCATGGGCATGCATCATCTGTACACATCCTCCCATTGTGAACATGCAGGTACTTAAGGTACAGTACAAGTGTGCACTTGTTGTTATGCTGGGAGCACCAGGTCACACGCCAGCACGGAGTGACACGACTGTGCTGTACCAACATGCGCAAGCACATGTTGACCTCTCATGGCCTGTCTGCTGTCACTTGCCCATCGTTTCTCGTTCACTACGTGATCTGCAGGCACCGCAAGGGCGAGCCACAGGTCCGTGTCCGACAATGAACTTGCGCATGTGCTGCAACAACACCACTGGCGCAGCACCATTCGCCCATGCCCCGTGCAGTTTTATTTATGTAATGCGGTGCCTTGCCGTGTGTTGTGCCATGTGCAGTTTCCTGGCGCGTCATGCCTGCTCAGCATGCACAAACCTCACCCACAAACAGCACAATACTAATAGTAGTAGTTTTGGCGTTGCTGATGGGGCTTCGGTACCCTGCACACTGATGATGGCTTATTACTATTGCCTTGTTTACGAGTGAGTTGCATGGCAGCCTGGCCACCGAACACTCCACACCCTTCTGCTGCTACACTACAAAATGGCTGACCACGGTGTACCGCTTTTCGACGCTGCTGTGGCGCCTGCTGCTGCAGGACGAAGGACCACTCACGCACACTCAAGATGGTGATGATGGTGATGATAATGGTGCCTTTGACAATGCGGTCAGGGATGCAGAGTCCAATGGGAGTGTCACCTCGGGAAGCGTCAAGTTTTTTGCCGCTAAGCGTGCCGCCAACTCGCCACGAAGTTCCTAGCGCAGCCTGCCTGTTTCCACTGCTGATACACACGGAGCGGCAGTGGTGTGACTGCGACAATGCAGTTCACAAACAACCGGCATGTAGAAACTGGATTTCAGTGTAATTATCCGGCCTGCCACCGCATGATAATGGCAAAATGAGTGAATACAGTACATGTCATGCGCCACCGGCGCGCGAGGCAGGCCTGTTGGTTTTGCTGAGCACCGTCTGCCATCAGCATCTGCTGAGCAGACAGCTCTGGCGCCTGTTGTTGAAGTACAAATGGAACAGGCGAAAAACTAGCGTTGCCATTGTGTCGGCATTCACATCCAGGCCAGCATGGCGGACCTGCGTGCTGCACTGCATTGCGATCGCAAACTGTGTGCATTGAGGCGTCGAGCAATGGCGCTCCACGGGCCACGTCGCACCACCAAAGGTGACTGGCGAGATGGAACTGTTAGGTGACGTGGAAGGGAAGCGCATGTTAGCGCATCTTTTTTATTGGCACGACATTGTGAAGCCATGAGTTTGAAACGAGGTTTTTTGAACTTCGTGGCTTCGTGTGAAATCGCCAAATGCGTGGCTCAGTTTGCTTGCAGCAGCGGCAACACCATCCACCCTGTACCCCTGCTCTCCCCTGCGCTGGACCAGAATAAGCACATATTGTGCACAGACTGTCATAGCGTCCTATGCGCACCACACACAGTGGACCGACACCTCCTCACGAGGTCATGTGACCACAGGAGCACGGGCATCGCAGAGGGCGCCAACTTGGTCGCCCCCATTGCCCCAGCCACTACAATATGCCACCTCCTCACAAGGTCATGTGGCCGCAGGAGCACGGGCTTTGCCGAGGGTGCCAACTTGGTCGCCCCCATTGCCCCAGCCCCCACACACCCCCTTCCCCACTGCGGTGCTGCCGAGTGACACACCACTTCCACGCCACTCTGCACCTGCACGCCTCCCTACTGCCCCTGCCCCCGCGGGGGGTGGGGGGGAGGGGTCGCAGAGACGCGTGGTCAGCCGTGGCACTCGTTTGGGGACTGGTGTGTACCGCCTTGCCCAAGACGCAGGTGTTGGCGATGTTCAGGTGACTGTGTGCGCGCTCCCTACAAGCCCCCATGCCCCCTGCCCCCTGCTCCCTGTCCCGCTGGGGGGGGGGGGGGGGGGGGGGGGGGAGAGGCGGGCTCCGCTCCCTCTGCACAGTGCGGACACCACCGCCAGGTCCCCAGCCCGCCGCGCGGCACGTTTGGAGCTTGTCCACGAGCACTGCGCGGACTAGCACCTGGCTGCTGAGCACATTGGCGGCCTGAGAGGCTGTGCTCAGCAGCTGCTGCAGCCCTCCATAACAGTCAGTCCTCTGCTGTTTTAAGCGCTGCAGGTGGTGCCTGCGCATGCAGCAGCAGAGGGGCCGTGTGCCAGAGTAATGTGAGAACGAAGGGGGGGGCGTCAGGGAACCAGACACAGCCACCGCGGCTGCTGCGAACGTGGTATTCTAGCTCATGACGGTCTCTACATGCACCAACACCTGCTGAAATGCCGTTGTGCTTTTAATTTAAAATCACATGTCAGGTACTTGGCGCCGTTAGCCTGGTCAGCGCTGTCACAGTACTGCAGGTACAGGTGCACCTAATATGTGGAACTATGTGGGAGACAGAGTTGAAGTGGCCTTGCAGCAGCCCCCATTTGCAACTTCAACTTCAGTCTAGCTGTGTGTGTGAAAGGCTCTCTTCTTCTCTGACATACTTCCCTGGGGAAATATCTATTGGCTGCATCCAAGAAATGGGAGGGGTAGGTTACTCCAATGCCACTCGAAGCATTTCAAAAGCAAGAAACTACTACTACTAGGGGTAGTATGAAGTAGAGGTAACGTAGCTGACAACGCAAACAATGCAGCGCGTAAGCTAGTTGCGAACCTATGAAGGGAATTATCATCATGACTCGCGTAATTACATTCTACTTGGAGAACAACTGGTACGCAGTAGTCTACTTGTACCGGCACGCACACCACCTCACGTCTCTGAACTGAATGCCAAACTTCAACAAAAACTATCTGTCATTCACTTGGAAGTACTACAGTAGTGATGAAGTGGCGACCAGCAAGCCACTGCAGTGTGCAGGGCAGGCAGCAGAAGACACCAGAGTCTGTGCCCGTGTTTGGAGTGATTATTAATCATGCAGACAGCCACAGTTGCAGGCTGTCAGAATAGAACAAGCAACCTAGAATAGAAACAAGCAGTCAACGCTGAATGTTCCAACATGTAGGTGTTCTCACATGTAACCAAGCATGCGTGCATACATGCTCAGCAGACAGGCTCAGAATCCTGTCACCCCCCGTCAGGCATGCAATGCGCAAGTGCGCCATAAAATGCCTGCATCAAAGAAAAAGCAAGCTGCGCAAGCTACCAATTTGAGCCTGCCACGCGGTCCTCTGCCGCAAAGAAAACATGCACATGCCCGACTGGCATGAAAAGTGCGGCTGCGCTGAGCAGCACCATCAATCCTGCTTGAAGTACATGCATGACCTTCGCTAGTATGCATGAGTTAGAAAAGTATCAAGCGCTCAGTGACCAGGCACCGCAGTGCCGTAAGCGTCGCAGCGCTAATTGCCCTCCCCCCGTGGCTGCTATGCCACGTAAGACCATTGCCTGCCACGGACGCTCAGGCGCTATGCAACAGCGCCCGCGCATGCACCACGCGCTAGACACGTGGGAGCGCCCCCTGCTACAAGCATTCAGGTGCTGCCGAGCAGTGCCTGCGCATGCTCGGTGTGCTTGGCACGCGGTAGCGCTTTAGTGAGCACGTCTGCCCGCTGCGCGTGAGTGCGCACGGCGACCACATCTACCTCACGCTGTCCGACCAGCTGCCGTATGTAGTGGTACTTGACGTTGATGGTGCGTGTGCGCTGCTGCACAATGGGGTTTGCCGCTAGCTGCAGTACGGCAGTGTTGTCCTCAAAGATTGGTGTGGGCGCTGTCTGAGCGCACTGCAGAAAAGACAACAGCTGCCGCATCCAGTACACCTCTGCTGCTGCAAGCGCCGCTGCAATGTACTCTGCCTCAGTGGTAGACTGCGCCACTGTGCTCTGCAG
>JAULBY010031451.1:0-15608 GCA_032358315.1 Ophiocytium majus
ATAGCAATAACTTTTTTATAAGCCGCTTCCGCTTTTTTATTTTCGCCGGTCTGCATGTAGCCAACAGCCGTTTGTGATATCTTTAAAGCTTTAAGGGAGTCGTCAGGCAATTTATAAATAATGTTTAAAAGAGAATCAGTGTTTTGTGAAGAAATGAATAAAGTAGAACTTAAAAAATAAATAATATAAATAAGCCTTTTCATCTTTATTTTCCGATACAGAATTTACTGAAAACATTTGTGATGGGGGCGTCTTTCGTAAACTTTAGGGCCAGTGTACCTACTGTAAACCCTCTTGCAATTTTCGCAAAGCTTTTCTCACATTTATTTAAAGAACACACATTTATCATAATTTATTTTTCGTAATCCTAAAAAAATCTTAATCTTATAAAACTACAAAATTCATGAAAAAAAATATCTAAAATAGAATTTATAATAGGTTTTTACAAAAAAAATATTATTTTTACGATTGGTTTATTAAAAAATGAATAGAAAAGCCTTTTTAATATTATTTTGTTTTATTTCAATTTCTTTTATTGCACAAACTTCATTTGTTTGGAATGGCTCTTCTTCAACAAACTGGAACACCAATACTAACTGGACTCCAAATGGTATTCCCGGAGCTATTGATAATGTTACTATTGTTGCTGGCGCTAATAATTGTGTAATAGCGGGTAACATTACTGTTACCAATCTTAATATTTCCAGCGGACTTTTAAACTTAAATGGTTTTACTTTAACAACTACGGGTATTGTGGCTTGTACAAGCGGCACTTGCAATAATGGCACATTTAATTCAACAGCAACATCTTTAACTTTTGGCGGTACAACTTTTGGCGCTAATATTGATGCTATTGTGGATGACGTTTATTTTAACGGAAGTACATTTAATGGAAATGTTACTGTTACAAAAACAAGCGCTTCGAATATTCAGTCGAATGGAAATAATGTTTACAATGGTACAACTTCTATCACTAATTCAGGAACCGGTTATTTATTATTAACTAATGGCGCTGTTGGAAGAAATGAAACATTTAATGGCCCCGCTTCCTTTAACACCACCAATTCTGGCGCTTTATATATTGGTTATGGCCGTGATGTTTATTTGAATGCAGATATTTCAACAAATAACCCTTCCGGCACCGGTTTAATTCAAATAGGAAGGATTGGTACTGTTTTTTTAAACACAGCTATAACTTTAACTTGCAGTGCTTTTGCCGGCGCATCTTTAAATCTTTATAATTTTATTCAAACAGGCAGCGCTTCGCAAACATTATCTCCCGGAGACGGAGGCGCGGTAAATATTTACGGTTCTGCAATCAATGGTCCTTTAATAATAAACGCAGGAAGGATAACTGCTCAAACTTCAACCTTTGTTTCATCTGTAACTTATAGCATGGGAGGAACAACAGGCAACTGCCCCTCTTCCGGTGGAAATACTTATAATGGCATATTAACTGTAAATAACTCAAGCTCGGGATATATTGGTTTTGCAAACGGAACGGCCGACATTTACAACGGAGATTTATATTTGAATAACACCTCCCTTACAGGTGGCAGAATAATAATTGGTCAAAATTCAAGCAACAATCAGTTTAACCAAAATATTTATGTTAATCAATCCGGAACCTCCGCTGCCTCGGGAATATCTATTGGTTGGGGTGGCGCTTATCCGATTGTTAATATAGCTGCAACAAAAAGCATTTTCGTAAATGGTACTTTCGATTCTGGTTATTTACAGTTGTACAGGCTTCAACAAAATAGTGCAACCACAATTAATTTAACAACAACAGGAACAAGATTGGTTAGATTGCAAGGCAATATTTTTACCGGCGCTATTAATGTAACTGCCCCTGATATTGTTCCAAACGGAGGAACATATAATGCTCCGGTTAGCTTTATTAAAACCGGCGGTGGCTCAGGAAATCACAACAACGGAAATCAAAATATTTTTAACTCAACATTATATTTAGAAAACCAAAGTAATACCGGTTATATTTTATTAAGTTATAATTCTGCCGACCAGTTTAATGACGATATAACTGTAGTTTCATCCGGTTCAGGTGGCATTTCCCTTGGTTGGAGCAATGGTAGCGGAACTCCTGTTTTAGCCGCAAACAAAACAATTTCTGTTGGCATTGGTGGGTTTTCAGCAGGTTATTTACAGTTGGGTAGTTTAACTCAGCTGGGTTCAGCGCCTATCAACTTAACCTTAACTGGCACAGCAAATTTTCAGGTAGTTAGAACGAATACTGTTTGCACTTTTAATAGTCCTATCTCAGTTACTGCACCTGATATTTATATCAGAGGCGGCGTTTTTAATAATACAGCCCATTTCATAAAAACCGGTGGTACATCTAATCACAATAATGGAGAATTAAATATATTTAATTCAACTTGCACAATTGAACAACAAAGTACAACCGGTTATTTTATGTTGGGCTATAATTCAAATGATTTATTTAATGACGATATAATTGTTACCAATACAGGAACGCAAGGAATTAATCTCGGGTATTCCTCCGGAACGGGCAATCCTACTTTAGCTGCCGGAAAAACTGTTTTGGTTGGAAGCGCAGGTTTTAGCGGGGGTTATTTACATTTTGGTATGTTTACTCAGTTAGGCAGTGCACCTGTTAATTTAAATTTTACCGGAACTTCTGCTTACATTTATTACAAATCATCTGTTTTTGGAGGTAATGTTACATCTGTAAGCCCGTCTGTATTTTTTAACGGATCAACTTTTAACGGTGCTTTAAGTGCTACAAAAACAGGCCCAGGTAATGATGCCAGCCCGGGCGGAAATACATTTGGCGGTATTTCAGAATTTATTAATAGTGGAAACGGTTATCTTTTTTTAGGAAATGGAGTTGCCGATACCTGGAACAATGATGTGACTTTTACAAATATTGGATCTGATAGAATTTTACCATGTTATAATTCTGCTGGAAATTTATTTAATGGAAACATAATAGTAAACTCTACAGGAAGTTCAGTAGGTATAAATTTTTGTAATGCTGCAATTTCCACTGCAACACTTGCTGCAACAAAATCAATCCAGGTTGGACCTTTAACTTTTTCTTCAGGGTATTTAATTTTACAACGTTTTACACAATTAGGAAACGCACCTGTTAACTTAACATTACTTCCAGGATCTAACTATTTACAATTTGGACCATCCTCAACTATTGGTGGAAATGTTACAACTACAAGTCCCGGATTATTTTTTAATGGCTGTTTATTTAGTGGTTCAGTAACATCTACTAAAAACGGGACTACTAACGATCAAAGTATTGGAAATAATATTTTTAATGGCGTAGCTAACATGACTAATTCTGGTAGCGGTTATTTAATGTTTGGTAACGGGAATTCAGATCAATTCAATACCACAGCTACTTTTAATAATTTAGGTTCTTCGCATATTTATGTTGCGTATAACAGCAGTAATAATGTGTTTGGCGGGCAAACTACTTTTAAAAACTCTCCTACTGCAACTAACTCCTGGATATATGTAGCTACTAATGCCATAAATAATTCAACATTTAATGGAAATATTGTCGTAAACAACACTAATGGCGGGGGAATATCTTTTGGATCTTCAACCGGCGAAACAACTTTATCAGCAGGAAATACAATTGGTTTAGGTTCGGGTGTATTTAATTCGGGTCAATTAATTTTAAGAAAATTTACTCAAATTTCAGCTACCTCACAAAACATAACAACAACAGGCAACAGCTTAATTCAATATGGACCGTTTTCGAGTTTTGACGGCAATGTAACATCTGTTAGTCCCGGCTTACTATTTAATGGTAGTGTATTTAATGGTTCGGTAACCTGTACAAAAAACGGAACGACTAATGATGCCAGTACCGGCACAAACATCTTTAACGGCTTAACGAATATGACAAATCTCGGTAGCGGTTATTTACTGTTTGGAAACGGAAATTCAGATCAATTTAATACTACAACTACTTTTAATAATTTGGGTTCTTCTCATATTTATGTTGCACATAACAGCAGTAACAACGTATTTGGTGGACAAACTACATTTAATAATTCCCCTACTGCCACTAACTCCTGGATTTATGTTGCTTACTATGCAGCAAATAATGCGACGTTTAATGGAAATATCGTTTTAAATAACAATAATGGCGGTGGAATTTATTTTGGCGCTTCCACAGGCGAAACAACACTATCTGCTGGAAATACTATTAGCTTAGGATCAGGCGTGTTTAATTCCGGACAATTAATTTTAAGAAAATTTACTCAAATTTCAGCCACCCCGCAAAACATAACTACAACGGGTACCAGTTTAATTCAGTATGGACCATTTTCAAGTTTTGATGGCAATTTAACATCCGTTAGTCCCGGCTTACTTTTCCAGGGAACAACTTTTAATGGATCAGTAACATGTACAAAAAATGGAGTAACTAATGATTATTCTAATGGAAGCAATATTTTTAACGGTGTCACCTCTCTAACAAATAACGGTACAGGTTATTTATTAATGGCTGGTTCAGCGAGCGATTCATATAACGATCATTTAGATTTTGTACAAGGCAACACGGGTGCTATTTACCCAAACTATAATACTAACTGTACGTATTCTGGAAACGTAACCATTTCATCTACTTTAACGCCGGTTATTACCTTCGGCGCCAACACAAATGGAATAGCGACGTTTAATGGTGGTTTAGCACAAACAATTAATAAATCAGGGTCTATCGGAAACCCGGTATTTACAAGATTGATTATTAATAAATCTGCAAACGATATTACATTAAACACACGAATTAATATTTCTTCTTCTTTAACATTAAATCAAGGCGTTATTAATACAACATCTGTAAATATTCTTAATATGAATAACGCATCTAACACTACAATTGGAAATGCAACTAGCTATATTAACGGACCCATGAATTATGAGATGGCCTTTAACGGAATCCGAATACTTAATTTTCCAATCGGAAAAGTTAACGACTGGAGACCTTCTATCTTAATGCTAAATCACAACAGCGGCACTTCATATACATACTTAGGAGAACTTACAAATTCAAGTGCCCAGGCATTAAGCTGGACATTGCCAAATACAGTTACAAATGTATCTTTGATGCACTATTGGGATTTTGTAAGGAAAAATACCGTTACAGGTGTTGTAACACCTACATTAAACTTAACAGGCAATCAAATTATTACTTTATTTTATGATGCCAATGATGGAGTAAACGATCCTACAAATTTAACAGTATGCAAAAATACCTATACTGCCCCATCAGCATGGACGGATATTGGAGGATCCGGCGCGACAATAACCACGGGAAGCATAACATCAACTTCCGCTCCGAGTTTATTTAATTCTTTTAGTCGGTTTACATTAGGAAATAAAGATGGCGGTGTTAATCCATTACCGATTGAATTGCTTAGTTTTAATGCTACCCCAACAAGTAATAATGTTGATTTGAGTTGGGTTACTGTCTCGGAAAAAAATAACGATTATTTTGTAGTTGAAAGAAGCGATGACGGCAGTAACTTTGAGTTTATAAACAGCGTGAAGGCTTACGGTAGCGGAAACAGTAACGTTAAACAATCATATAACACCATTGATGAAAAACCATTGCGAGGATTATCATATTACAGGTTAAAACAATTTGATAAAAATGGTGCTTTTACGAACTCAAGTATTGTTTTTGTAGAGTATAGTGGCAATTCATTCATAAGTGTTTATCCAAATCCTACAAACGATAAACTATATATCAATTCAAGTGAAAATTATAATAACGCTACCGTAAAAGTTTTAAGTGCAAATGGTTCGTTAGTTAAGTTTGAAAAACAATTAAGCTTTTACAATGGCGTAATAAATTTTTCTGATTTAGCATCTGGTATTTACTTTGTGATAATTGATAATGGCTTATCAACTGAAAAAGTAAAGATTAGCTTACAAAAATAATCGTCAGACCACTTTTTCACTGTTAACCATTTATTTCCCGATACAGAATTTACTGAAAATATTTGTGAGGAGATCCTCGTTGGTTACCTCACCGGTAAGCATTCCTATTTCATCCAATGCATATCGAATATCAAGCGCTAAAAGATCAGCAACAATATTTTTATCCAAACCATCCAGCACCTTTTGCAATGCGTGGTTTACATTTTTTAAAGAATTGGCGTGGCGTGCATTGGTAACAATAGTATCGGTTGCAGAAACTGTTCTTGCATCAAACAGTTCGAGTAATTTTAATTTAAGATCTTTAATATGATCGTGCGTTTTTGCAGAAATAAAAATGATATCCGGATAGTCGGAGAACTCTTTTTTAAGATCGGAAATATTTTCCGTATCTATTTTATTGGCAACAATTACTAATTGCGATATGCCAATATGTTCTTTCAACATTTCAATTTCATTCTTAAGATCGCCGCTGCTAATTTCGTGCGAATCGAATAAATAAATAACAATAGCAGATTTTTGAATGGCCTCAAAAGCTTTATTCACGCCTATTTGTTCAATTACATCGGTAGTTGTTCTTATTCCTGCAGTATCTATAAAACGAAATAAAACGCCATCAATGGTAATTTCATCCTCAATAGTATCGCGTGTTGTTCCGGCAATTTCACTTACAATGGCACGGTCATCTTCCAGCAAAACATTTAATAAAGTAGATTTACCGGCATTTGGTTTACCAACAATGGCAACGGGGATACCGTTTTTTATAACATTACCCAATTCAAAACTGCTTATTAATTTTTGAACGACGTTATTTATAGAATGAATTAAATTCTTAAGATCGGTTCTGTTTGCAAACTCAACATCCTCTTCACTAAAATCTAATTCCAACTCAATTAAAGAAGCAAAATTGATAAGGTTCTCTCGCAGTAATTTTATTTTATTACTAAAGCCGCCACGCATTTGCTGCATTGCTACCTGGTGCGAAATGGCGGAATTACTGGCAATAAGATCGGCAACAGCTTCCGCTTGGCTAAGATCAAATTTACCATTTAAAAAAGCGCGTAAAGTAAATTCACCGGGTTGTGCATGACGCGCACCTGCAGCTAAAAATAATTGAATGATCTGTTGTTGTATAAAAGGGGAACCGTGGCACGAGACTTCAACACTATCTTGTCCTGTAAAAGAATTTGGTCCTTTAAAAACGCTTACTAAAACTTCATCAATAATTACAGTATCATGCACTATCAATCCAAAATGAATGGTGTGCGAAGCTTTATTATGAATTAGTTTTTTTTGTAAATTCTTAGTCTGAAAATTCTTCTCAACTACTTTGAAAGCATTCGGTCCGCTTAAGCGTATTACAGCAATAGCAGCACTTCCGTGTGCAGTTGCCAATGCAACAATAGTATCGTTTGTTTCGATCTTCATTTTTAAGGAGAACTAAGCTATTAAAATTATTCTAAGATAAAAAATTATGCAGTATTACTTAAACCTTTAATGGTTTTACTTTATTAAAGACCAATAATACAAGAATTGAAAAACCCACTGCCACGTAGCCAAGAATGGGATAGTTGTGTAATTTATGATCGGCAGATTGCATAACTATAAAACCACCAATTAACGAAGCTATTGAAGTGCCGAATTGCTGCACAGATGAATTAATAATTAAAAATGCCCCGCGAATATGTGGTTGTGCGGTTGAAGTTGTGTGCGCCATAGCAATGATCATACGCGAGCCGCTAAATACAAAGAATGAAGCAGTAAAGCATAACAATACAAATTTATTATCTGTTTGCAAGTTTGGGATACCGATTAATGGAATAACAGCCAAAACTGATAAACCAAGCAATACTTTAAAACGTCCTATCTTGTCGCTCAGTTTACCTATCATTGGCGATGTAAAGGCAGTAATAGCGCCACCAACAATATATACTAAAGGCACCGTGCTTGAATAATCAAAACCAAGGTTAGATGTAAAGTAATCCGTTAAAAAAGGAATGATGAAAAAATGTGCAGGCATAATTAGAAGCGTTAGTAACAAAGCCCAGCGACGGTTCGGATCTTCTAAAACACTGCCCATTACGCCCACAAATGTTTGTCTTTTATATGTTGCTAAATGAGCCGTAAACGAAGGTACTACAAATAAGATCCCAACAAAAACAAGCACACATAAAATACCTAAAATTAAAAAAGGTGTGTACCAGTGATTGTGCGCTGCCAGATATAAACCGCCCGGCACGCCAACAATGCTTGCCAAAGCAAAACCCATCATTAAAATACCCATGGCCTGTCCGCGTTTTTGGGCAGGAATGGCATCACCCACAATTGACTGAATAATAGAGCCAGATACACCGCCAAATAAGCCTGTAATAAAGCGGGCGGCAACCAACATATAATAACTGCTTGCAAAACCGCAAAAGAAAGTACCTAAAGTAAAGCCTGCATAAATTACAACAAGTACTTTTTTACGATCAAAACGATCTACTTTATTTACACATATTAAGGAAGAAAGAAAAGCCCCAAAACCATAAGCAAAAACGGCAATTCCAAATTGTTGTGGATTAATGCCCCATAACTCGGTAAGTTTGGGCTTAAGCGGCATTAACACCATAAAATCTACAATACCTGTAAATTGAACAAAAGCAAGAATTAGTAACAATATTATGTCGGATCTCTTCATGAAAGGTTAAAAAATTAAGAAGACGAAGTTAGGTTAAAAAACAAGCCTAAAAAAAATTTAGGGACGAATAAAAAAAAATATATATTTGATAAACTTTTAAAAAATAAAACAATGTTGGATTTAAAAACAATAATGACAAATATTTCCACAAAGTGGAAGTATAAATTAGATGAAGTTAGCCCTGGCATCTGGAAAATAGACGTGGCTATTAAAATGAAGGACGATACATGGCGTTATCAGAATGTATGGGTTTGGGAGATCAAAGGCCGTCATTTTGGAAAAGATGTTTTTTATATGAACACAAGATGTGGTGAGTACAACCCAAATCTTAACCATTATAAAATGCTAAAAGAAGGTGGTTATGGTACTTTTGCCCAGGTTACAATTACAACTGATAAGCGTGCTGATGGTACACCATGCGAAACTGTTATTGTACAAGCTGTTCAACCAATTGAATTAACCAGCGAAGCGATCATGAATGAAGTTATTTATGACGTGGCTTACAATGCCGATATTATTGAAGCAACATATTTTGGTGGTGATAATCACTAAAAACGTTTTTAACAATTAAAAAACTGAATTGTGGGGAATTTTTATTTGCCCAATTCAGTTTTTTTGCTTTACTTGCGCCAAATTAATCTTTAAAAAACATCCGTTTATCGATGAAAATTTATAAAAAAATGCTAAATAAAAACGTTTTAGCCTTAACTATTGCAGTTGCTGTTTTAACGTCTTGCGACCCTAAAAAAGACGATATAAATAAGGATGAATTAGTTGAAACTCCAGATACTGTTAAAACTAATATTGTTAACGTGGGCGGCGAGCTATTTAGCGTGCCTTCACCTATTCAAACAGCTTTATTGATCCAAAAAAGCGGCATTACTTACGATAAATCAATTTTACACGCTTCTAATAAAGTAAACACTTTTTCTACTGATTATTCAAAATCAATTAACTTAGGAATTTACGGTGCAGATCTTGGATATGTATCTCTTTATAATCAAACTCAGGATGCTTTGGGTTATTTAGCTTCTGTAAAACAACTGGCTGATAAACTTGGTATCTCTGCAGCATTTGATGCTTCTACAATGGAGCGTATTAAAAACAACGTTACCAATAAAGATAGTATGATGGTATTAGTAGGTATTGCTTACCGCGGTAGCGATGCTTATTTAAAAAATAATCAAAGAACAAACGTAAGCAGTCTTATTCTTACAGGTGGTTGGATAGAAAGTATGCATTTTTCAGTAACTGCATATAAAACAAAACCAACCGAAGGTGTAAGATTTAGAATTGCAGAACAAAAACAAGCTTTAGGCAGCTTACTTAAAATATTAGGAAGTAGTACAGAACCTGAAGTTGTTGCTTTAACTGCACAATTAGCCGACCTTAATAAAATTTATGATGGTATTCAATTTAAATACAATTTTGTTGAGCCTGTAACTGATACTACTAAAAAAACAACTTACATCAACAGTACTACCGAAGTGATCGTAAGCGATGAACAAATTGCACTTATTACAGATAAAATTAAAGAGATCAGAAATAAAATTATCAGTTCCCAATCATAATATTAAACCTACAAAACTAAAATGAAGAAATTTATTATAGCCTTATCATTTGTTTCAATTACTGCTTGTTTTAATAAAGTAAATGCGCAGTGCGATACAATTGCAAATATTTGTGCTAAACACATTATCTCTACATTTATTTCAGACGGGCAACAATACCGCGCGCTATTACTTAACTCTGAAGAAACTGCTGAATTTCAAACTACTTTTTTTGGTGAAACAACATATAGAATTGCAGCTTGTAGCGGAACATCAGATGGAAATCTGATCTTTAATATTTATGACCAGGATCGTCATTTACTTTTCACGAATCGTGATAAAAAAAATGCACCATATTGGGATTTTAAAGTAAAATCAACACTTGAAACGATTATTGAAGCACAATTAGATGCCAATAAAAATCCGGGTTCAGGATGTGCGGTAATGTTAATTGGTTTTAAACAAAAATAATTGATCGCCTAACTGAAATTTTCAAAAAAAATTAAGAGGATAAAGCGCAAACTTTATCCTTTTTTTGTATCTTAGAATTCGCTTTTTGTATGAGGAATAGTTTATTAATTATCGCTTTTTTATTTTTAGGATTTCTTGGGCATTCCCAAAAAGCCGGCGATTTTTCTTTTATAAACGATACTGTTCGCATTCCAAAAGAAAATAAAGTTATTCAAGCCGATTATGTTATCACTTCTTTAAAGAACGGATCAACCATTCAACTTGTAAAAGCGCCGGCAAATAAATTTTACATGCGCATCTGTACTTCCGAAAATTTATACTTCGGTAAAACAGATGTAATGGAAATTAAATCAGGATCAAAAAGTTTTTTTGCTAAAGAAACTACCAATTACGAATTAAGTAAGAACAGTGGTTATTATGTTATTGAAGTATATAAAAATTATATTGGCACATTAAAAGATGATGGCATTACCGGAATTGTATTTGGTAAAGCTGCTACTGCGTTTTCTAAACAAGATTGTAATCAAGTAAAACAAATGGCCAAATATTTTTACGAAAGTATTTGCGCCAAAAAATAATAACAAATGAGCGAACGAATACTACGAGCCCTGATGCAAATGTTTGCAATTATTGCAAAGGTTGACGGCATTAACAACACGGGCAGACAAATTGTACAATCCTTCTTAAAAGGGCAATTAAATTTAGAGCAGGTTGAAACCTATCTAAAGATATTTGACGAATATTTAGAGTCGCATCAAAACACAAGCAAGAAAAAAGAAGGTGCTGCAAAAAGAACTTCTCTTAACTCTGTTAAGATCTTAAAGATCTGTACTCAAATAAACCAGGAACTTGAACAGCCACAAAAAGTGATCGTGTTAATACGTTTACTTGAATTTATTCACTCAAGTAACGAGATCTCTGAACAGGAAAATGAATTCGTACTTACCGTGGCCGATACCTTCAACATTCCAATGGAGGAATTTAATTTATTAACGTCTTTCATTGTTGATGGCTTAGAAGTTGTACCTAATAACCCGAATATTTTGGTTATTAATAACAACCAGGAAGGTGTACAAAATCAAAGCAAACATATTTATTGCGAAACATTACCGCAAGATGTTCGTGTTATTCAGATCGAAAGTGTATCCATGTATGCGCTTAGAATTTATGGTAACTATGAGCTTCAGTTAAACGGACAAGGCATTTCTAAAGAACGCGTACACATTTTTACGCCGGGTTCATCTATCCGTTCAAGCAAAATAAAACCAATTTATTACAGCGACGTTATTGGCCGTTTTTTAAGTGATGAATCACAAGCGCGTATCACATTCGAAGTAAAAAATCTTGAATACAAATTTAAAGGCGGTAAATTAGGTTTACGCGATGTTAACATCAACGAAGAGTCAGGAAAGCTTATTGGTATCATGGGCGGCTCCGGTGCAGGTAAATCTACTTTATTGAATGTGTTAAACAGTATGGAAACACCAAGCGGTGGTTCTGTAAAAATTAACGGTAAAAATATTCATACAGAACGCGAAGCTATCTCGGGTGTTATTGGTCACGTTAGCCAGGATGACTTATTGATTGAAGAGTTAACCGTTTATGAAAACCTTTTTTATAATGCTAAATTATGCTTCGGCAATTTAGATGATGAAGAGATCTCAAGACGCTGTAATAGCTTATTAGCCGATCTTGGTTTAAGTGAAACACGTCATTTAAAAGTGGGTTCTCCTTTAGAAAAAACAATTTCTGGTGGGCAACGTAAGCGTTTAAATATATCGTTAGAGTTAATTCGTGAACCAAGTGTGTTATTTGTAGATGAGCCAACTTCAGGTTTATCTTCACGTGACTCTGAAAATATTATGGACCTTTTAAAAGAATTAGCTTTAAAAGGAAAATTAATTTTTGTAGTAATTCACCAGCCTTCTTCTGAGATCTATAAAATGTTTGATAATTTAATGATCCTCGACGTGGGCGGTTATCCAATTTATTATGGTAACCCGGTTGATGCCGTAAGTTATTTTAAACGTTTGGTGAATCACGTTAACGCCGAAGAATCTGAATGCTGGAACTGCGGTAACGTAAATCCTGAACAGATCTTTAATATCATTGAAAGTAAAGTATTGGATGAGTACGGTAACTTAACGTATAACAGAAAAGTTAGCCCGGCAGAATGGAACGTGCAATACCGCGAACGTATTGAAAGTAACATTCACTCTGAGAAAAAACATACCGAGATCCCTGAAAGTATTTTCAAGATCCCGAATATCTTTAAACAGTTTAAAGTATTTATGACACGTGACGTTAAAAGTAAATTAACGAACACGCAATATTTAATGATCAACTTTTTAGAAGCTCCCCTGCTCGCTTTTATTTTAGCATACCTGGTTCGTTTCTTTAATACAGATGTGGATACAAGCAAAGGTTATGTTTTTGGCGAGAACGAAAATATTCCGGCTTACATGTTTATGTCGGTTGTAGTGGCCTTATTTATTGGTTTAACGGTTAGCGCGGAGGAAATCATTCGTGACAGGAAGATCCGTAAACGTGAATCCTTTTTAAATTTAAGTAAAGGCAGTTATTTGTGGAGCAAGATCATTATCATGTTTGCTTTATCTGCTATTCAAACCTTAACCTTTGTAATTGTTGGTAACAGTGTATTAGGGATTAAAGGAATGTACACTGATTATTGGATGGTTTTATTTACTGCGTCTTGTTTTGCAAACGTTTTAGGATTAAATATTTCATCTGCGTTTAACAGTGCGGTAACTATTTACATTTTAATTCCATTCTTAATTATCCCTCAATTATTATTAGCGGGTGTGGTTGTAAAATTCGATAAACTAAATCCTACTCTTGCTAATCAGGGCAGCGTACCTTTAAGTGGTGAAGTTATGGCCAGCCGTTGGGCTTTTGAAGCACTTGCTGTAAATCAATTTAAAGAGAATGCGTATGAACGTAATTTTTATAAGTACGATAAAAGCATAAGCGTTGCCCAATACAAAAAAGATTATTGGATGCCGAAACTGGAAAGTAAATTGGTGAAGATTGAGAACGAGACCAAAGAAGGCAAAAAACTAAACGATGTAAAAGCGGACATTAAAGTTCTATATAACGAGATCAGCAAAGAAAGCAAAGTTAACAAAAAGGTTACTTGTGATGTTTTAGGTCAGATAAACGAGAAGAGTTATAATTCCGCTGTTGCTGCTGCTATTAAAGTGTACTTAACCAACATCAAAAATTATTATATCAATGTGCAAAATACAGCGTATAAAAAATTAGATGAAGTAAAATTATCAATGCAAAAAAATCCGGCAGAGAAAGAGAAATTCTTAGAGCTGGCTGCAAATTATGATAACGAGAATTTAAATAACCTGGTTAAAAATTCAGGTGAGTTAAACCGTTGCATCGAAAAAGATGGAAAATTAATTCAGCAGATCGATCCTGTATACCAGGATCCTGTAGATTCTAAATTGGGCCGTGCACATTTCTTTGCACCAAGAAAAAATTTCATGGGAACTTATTTCTCAACCTATTGGTTCAACATTTGCGTTATCTGGATGATGAGCATTGTATTGATCATTACTTTATACTTTGAAGTATTTAAAAAGATCCTGGATGCCCTAGGCAATATCAAATTTGGAAAGAAAAAAGCATTTTAAACTCTTTTTTTGAGAGATGAAAGGGAAACAGTTTTTGTTTCCCTTTTTTTGTTTTTGTCTCCCTCTGGAGGGAGTGGCCGGAGGCCGAGGGAGGGAATGTAAAATTATTTCTTTTGGGCGCCTTAACGGGCTGCTATGGGCTCGGCTAGCGCCTCGGTTTTTTGCCTTAACAGGCAAAAGAACTAAACCCTTTGCATCCCTGGCGCAGCATGCGTAAGCGTTAGGGATTGAGCCTTTGTTTGAGCTCTTTTTTAAAGCCTGTAAAGGCGTATAAAAAAAGCGAGTGGCGAAAGCCCGGGCCGGAGGCAACGCCAAATAAAAAAGATTATCTGTTTTTTTTTGGTTTAAAATTTCAGAATATCACAAAACCAAAATCCCTTCGTAACAACTTCAGAAGTTGATTTGCAATCGTCGCTTAATTTTATTTCGAGAGGCTTATAAATTTTTTCTCCAATCTTAATATTTATTTCTTTTTTAAATACCGGACCGGCAAAACAAAAAGTATGGTATTCACCATTCTCTCCACAGGCATCAACATTTTTCGGTAATTCTTTTTTAAACGTTTCATTTATTTCTCTTCCCACCCACTCTTCTCCCAAATAACCATCATTCACACAGCAGAGAATTGTTCTGAATTTTAGTTTAATAAAATCATCTATCAATTCATTCGTGTCTTTTTTCCATAAAGGAAAAACAGCCATCATATTTACTTTTGCCAAATTGGCTTCACGATACGCGCGAAGATCTTCTAAAAAAATATCTCCAAAAATAACATGCTCAATACCTTCTGATTTTGCTTTCAGCAAAACGGCTTCCATTTGTTTTTCGTATTCATTATTGGTACCTTCTTTCACTCTTACTTTTAGTGAGGGAATGCCAATAGAACTTGTTTGCATGTCCAATAAATCTTCACGTGTGCCATGCATAGAAACGCGTTTAAACTTATCGTTTACTGTTGTGAGTAAATACTTGACCTCGAATAATTTTTCTGATAAAACTTTGTGCAAACAATACGCAGAGTCTTTTCCTCCGCTCCAGCAAAAAATAGCTTTTGGTATAATCATTCTTAATTTAAATTTAATCCAAAGGCCAAACCAAGCCATGGCTTTTGTTGATAGATCCAAAAATCTTTATTCTCATCCAACAGATCATCAAAACCAAGCGACAAGCCAATATTAAAATTATTGATACCAATGAATGCACCAATACCTTTTGCCCAAACAACGCCATCGTATTCGTAACCTACCACATTATTGGTGACCCATGGATTTATGGCAGAACCGCCAATGCCTGTAAACA
>JAULBY010031462.1:0-15603 GCA_032358315.1 Ophiocytium majus
AAGTATACCGCTCTGTGGGAATCGGGGCAAGAATGGCAGGGGTTGATCGGAAAACTTTGCCGATTTAGGCCGAAAAATCTTCAAAGAGCGTCAACTGGCCGACAGGTGTCAGAATTTAAGAGACCGAGCGTTCCTCTCCAACCATTGAAACCCACCCTTTGCCGGGGCGAAATTTCGGGAAGGTACGTCCGCTTATCAGCATTTCTTCACCGGTGACTGGGTTGAATCCACGGCGTTCACGGTGGTGTACGAGGGTAAAGGTCCCAAAGTCTTTCAAGGTGACTTCGTCCCCACTGGCGACACTTTCTTTAATAACGTCGATCAAAGTATTGAGCAGCGCTTCGGCGTCTTTTTTGGCAACAGCTGAGTGGCCAGCGCGTTGGAGTGTGGCTTCGATGAGTTCTTTTTTGTTCATAGAATTAGGGTCGGCCAGTGGACACATTCTGGCAAGGCCGAAAAAGAAAGGGCCCCAAGAATGGGGCCCCTCAGCAAAATAGATTTTATTGGCCTATATTAGAGACTGACTTTGCCCTTCTCTTTCAACTTCGAGATCAAATCGTCGAAGTGAGAGGTTGGGTAAGCGCCTTTCACAGGAACGCCGTTCAACAAGAAGCCTGGTGTACCTTGGAAGCCGAACTTGCCCGCTTCTTCGATGTCCTGCTGAATACGCTTCATGACTGCTTCAGACTTGATGTCTTTTGCAACCTTCGCCATATCAGCGCCCACTTTCTTGGCTTCAGCTTGCAAGAACTTCTCGCCGTTCTGAAGGCTGCGTTGATTAGAGTAGATCGCATCGTGGAATTTGAACGCTTTCTCGGCATCCTGCAAACGGATGGCTTCGTAATACTGAGAAGCAATCATCGCTTGTGGGTGGAAAGAAAGTGGAAGATGTTTGTACACGAAGCGGATCTTGCCTTCGTACTTCTTCATGAGCTCCATGACGGTGTTGAAGCCGCGTGAGCAGAAGGGACATTCAAAGTCTGAGTACTCAACCAAAGTCAAAGGAGCATCTTTCGGGCCGCGGAAACTTTCGTCGCTGCGGATCTCGGCTTGCATCGGCTTGTTGAAACTATCCTCAAGAGCTTTTGATTCTTCTTCCTCACGACGCTTGGCCATAACTTCCTGGCTCTTCTTAACTGCATTGTTAAGAGCATCAATGAACTTGTCAGGGTTCGCTTCGATGGCTTCCGTCATGACATCAGGATTCTCTTTAAGAATCTTCTTCAACTGATCTTTGTTAGTACACGCGCCGAGAACCAGCATCAGGGCGAGAATGAGTAGCTTGTGTGACATGGGCTTCCTTTTTTGACTGCGTTAACTTTTATCTATGTTAATGGGTGAGGCGATTCGATTCAACTCAATGTGGGAGGTTTTTCTGTAACCAGTCTAGATACTTGTTGATCAGTCGCGTCGAATCACGCAGGTAAGAATACCCGACCAAATGAACGCGACTTTGTAGGTTGCCTTTCATGAACGAGCGCATCGTGGCAAAAATACCGAACGCGGCGCCTGATACCTGAGCATAAAGATGGAATCCCATTAAGATGTGTAGACCCACCACAAGGATCCCCGTCAACCACCACATCTCATCCACCAGCACTGACTGGTCTTGAAAGAACGTCGAAACGATTTTCGGATCGGCCTTCAACATCCGCAAAGCGATCTGCATGGTGTTCTCGTGAATGTCAGTCGCAAATCCCATGATGGCAATGATGGAGACAATCATGACGATGATAAGAAAGAAGCTGAAATGAAAAATAAAGGGGCCATCGAAGACGGGTTTATGAATCCCCATGTACTGCGGTGGAATATCCCGTGCCACCAATTTATTTTTGGTGCGACAGTCGCGCAGATGCTCAAAGAAAATTTCCGAGAAACGAGTCAGCAAGCGGTAAGCCGAGAATTCCTCGTTCTTATAGGCAATGTTAGGATCGTCGATGACCTTATGGCAGTAGTCTCCAATGCGCTTGAAGGGTCGCAGCATGATGTGACCGATGTAGAGACCCATGAAAAAGATGACGATGTGAAAACCGAGGATCAAGGGTAAGGCATCAATGCTGTCCGCGAGCACGTGCTGGAAGTACGCTTCACCCAAGTTGTCGATGCCGGCGTAGCCATGGGCGCGGAAGAAGTAAAAATTCAAACGTGTATTGGAAAAGACGATGTAGGCGACGATCATCTCCACAACCACAGAGATGCTCCACACCTTCAGGGCGGTCCCCAGCAAGAACCGACTTTCGTCTGATTGGAAAAGTTTTTTAATCATCGAGGTCGGCTGTTGGATAGTTTTCATCCCCCTATTGTAATAAGTCTTGGAATTCTTTCAGAGAGGGGGAGTTTTGCCGGGCCTAACTACATCAAAATGCTCGGTTTAACCAATTCAGCTTAAGTTCCTCACTGATTGTCCGACAAGTACCCCAAGATATGCCGTCTATTAGGGAGAGGCTGATATGAAGATCAATACAACTTGGTTCACACCTACACTACTTGCTCTTGCGCTTTTCGCAGGTGCCTGCGGTAAGAAAAATGAATCAGGCAAAGACAATGGCAAGTACTACGGTGCCGTAGGAACTTACACAGGTGTCGCTCCGGCCAACACAAGTAACCCTTACGTGCAGCAGGTCTTCTCGCAAGTCCAGTGTACGACGGGCGGCGGATACACCGGCGGTAACTACAATCCGAACCAACGTATCGGTACCGGCCAGCAAATGAACTTTGCGGTGGCTCCGAATTCGACATATGTAGGGATCACCGCAGAAGGTGATATCTCCGTTTTGACCGGTGACAACGCTGGTCGCGCTGTTTTGAGTCTCTACATCTGCCCACGTGCCACCGGCGGTGCGGGAGCAGCTAGCATGCAACAAAATCCAGCCTACGGCGTAACTTATCACGGTTGTCGTATGGATCAGATTACTTCTGCGACGGTTTATGTTCCGGGGCCAACAGGTCAGCCATTTACTCTGGCCTTCTTCCCGATTCACTTCAATCCGACGCTGCGACAGTCTCTCTGCCAATACTAAAAAGAAAGGGCCCTTTACGGGCCCTTTTTATTTTTCAGATAATCTCGAATTCCATTCGCCACACCTAGAGCATAGCGCTCCATGAACTCTTCTTGCTGAATGGTTTTCAGCTCACCCGTATTTGAAACGAAGCCCGCCTCGAGTAGAAGTCCCGGTCGCTTTGAGAGTGCGAGCACGTAGAAGAGGCCCTTCTTCACGCCACGGTTTGTGATCCCCACCGGCTGCATATGACTTTTGAGCCGGCCATGCACCGCCAGAGCGAGGGCGCGCGACGCCTGCACAGTCTGCTGGATCGTAAGATCAATCAAAATTTGATTCACCACGAGGTCTTCACCCTTCAAGGTGATGTTTTCTTGCTTCTCTACTTTGCGAACAGCGGCGTCGTGGTTGTTATCGAGATAATAGGTTTCAAAACCATGGGCCTTCATGTCCGTCGAAGAGTTGAAATGAACCGAGACAAAAAGATCGGCTTTCACCTTATCTGCGATGTCCGCGCGTTCTTGCAAGCTGACAGCTCGGTCCACACTGCGAGTAAGAAATACGGTGTGGGTCTTCTCGAGATGATGTTTGATCTTTCCCGCGAGTCGCAAACTGAGATCTTTTTCGTACACACGCCGCGACTTATCTAATTTACCAATCGCACCCGTCTCTTCTCCGCCGTGGCCCGGGTCTAGCAAGATCACGTTGGCTGCAGCGGTCTGCAAAGAAAAAATAAGACAGAGACTTAGCCACTTCACCAAATGCGACTCACCTTGAGATCAGGGAAATAATGTTGCAGGATCGCTTGGTAACTATAGCCACGTTTGGCGAGTTCAAGCGCACCGAGTTGGCACAACCCTACTCCATGCCCGAACCCCTCTCCTGTGACTCGAAGCCCGTTCCCGGTATCGGCAACGCGAAAGTTGTGTGACGGGAAGACTTCACGGCCGGCCAAATTTCTCAGCCAGCTCTTCCGAACCACATGCAGATCATTGCCCTGATAAAATCGCAGCTCGCTTTGCCCCGGAGTATCGCCCACGAATGTGAGAGCTTCAGCTTTCAAGTTTACCGCCTTGTCTCCGTAGCGCTTCAAGGCGCGGCTCAGAAGCGTAGCGAACTTTTGGCGAGAGACAGTGTCGTTCCATTTCTTGCGGCCATGCTTATGGCAGAACGGACAATCCACACCACGATAACCATCCACGCTGCCGCTCCACACTTGATCTGGACGAAGCGTGTGCCCCCCACACTTCGAATGGAAGAATCCCTCCACCGGACGTTTAGCCGAATCCGTGAGAACCATTCCCTCTGTCTCGCGGGCGGCCTGATCTGTGCGCGCCGTGGTGTCGTGGAACTGTCCTGAGACCTGGTTTTTTTCTGAGCTTTCTAGGTGCCAGGGTCCACCACCGGGAGTGGGATGCATCTTTGAGAGAGCGTATGAACGGGCCACAACTGCTTGAGCTTTCAGCGCCTCAAGCGGCCAGTCAGCGCGCATCTCTTTGGCGAGCAGCGAGCTGATGTAGGCATCCATGGGAATGAGATTGACGAGATCGCAGCCTTGCTGAGCTGCCTGCGGGCCTGCGACTAACTGTAATTCCCCACGGAAGCGTTTTTCTTCCCACCCCACGAGACCGGTGGGTGATGTCACCGACGCAATCAAGAGTGGCCTGTCGGGCAGAGTCACGCGCGCGCCCACGCGACAATTAAAATTCACTGTCTGCCGGCCGTGAAATTCACGGTAGAGTTTTTTAGCGGGAATGGTTTGGCGAAGATCCGTGCCGTGAACGACCACGTCTTTCAATGAACGGCCGATGAGCACTTTGACCTGCGGCAATGCCGCAGTAACAGGCCCCGTGATCATGAGGGCAAAGATGAATAGACTTCCTGTCCAACGCACAAACCTGTCCTTAGGTTCTTAGCAGCTGGCTCTATTCTACCCACAAAGCGAAGGGAGACTCAAGTTTTGCCGAGGGCCTGCATGATCTTTTGCATGTCGGCCCAAGTGGACTTTTTCATGTTGGTATTGCTAGCAATCACGCTGGGATGAAACAGCGGTGCCACTTGAATACCACCCGAGGTGAGACGAGGCACCGGAAAGAACTTACCATGAACCGAGGCTAGGCGTTCGCGTTGACCCAAGATCGCCTGACAGGCCTGCGCCCCGAGCGGGACCACGAAGCGCGGTGACCACCAGCTGATGTCTTCGAGAAGTTCTTCGGGAGTCTTCTCTCCACTCTGATCTCTCAGCGCCATCAAGACGTACTCACTCTGCGTGAGCTTCATCGCCTGGACCATTTTCTGAAAGAGGTCTGCGACCGGTGGGATGAATGAGAGCAGAAATTCGGGACGAATGGCTTCAATGGGCTGCTCGAGAACGCTTTCTTCTCTCAGCGCTTCTCCAATGAAAAGCACTAAAGGAGTGCTTTTCCCGGCCGTCAACGCGTCCCAGGTCTTGGCGCCTAAGCGTTGACGTTGATGGAGCTCCCACGAGCTGCGTTCAGCGAATTGGTGCTCCAGCGGAGGTGTGAGCGGCTCTTCACGCTTAACGATCTCACCGCCTGGAAATTTCACGACACCCTCAGGACTCTCTGCGATTTTCTCTTCCGCGAAGCGAGCGAAAGACTCAAGTACCAACGCACGTTCAGTTAAGACGGGCGCAGGTTCCAGCGCCACGTCGTCCTTTAAACCCATGCTTTCAAGCGTGAGATCACCCAAAAGGGCCTCGGCGAAGGTGGTGGGAGCAAGCTTTTTATCGAATACAGACATGGGGAGGTTTTACCTCCCCGGAAACATTTTTCCCAGCCCCGTGTAGGGATGAATCAAGTTTTAGACCCCAGAGCAGTGCTCCGAAAAGCTATCAAACGCCTTAAGGAGGCCCTGCATGTCAGATATCGACTTTAAATTTGAACATTTCGAAGAGTACTACGGTACGAGCGAAGACGTGAAACGCACCATTGATGAGTGCAAAGTTTGCGGCGCTAAGCTTCTTCTTTCTCATATGCCCGATTACAAAAATCTTCTCGTGCAAGAAACCGCTCGCTGCATGGACTGTGGCTGCGGCAATCGCAAGGTCATTCACGTTCTGAACTGAGAACGACCTCAGAGTCCAAAAAAACTATAGAGCTCACGGGACTTTGGTCCGAGTGAGTCGTTGTTGTGGGGATACTGGTCGAGCCAGATTGTGTAAAGCAAGCTTTTAACCTGGCCGCGAAGTTCTTCAGCGATGTATTTGCGACCGCTGGTGTCGGAATCGCTCGGCGGGGCCATGGCTGCCTTGAGCATCTCTTTGTTTTTTTCAAGTGAGCCCAGGGCGCTTCGCGAGTCTTGCGCAAAAAAAAGATCCATGTGAACTTTTGCGAGCACGTCAGCCGAGGGTTTCGCGAACGCGAGGCGACTCGCACCATTGAACTGCTCAGCTTTCACTAAGAGGCCTTCAACCTCCGCGCTCCGCTCCGGTACGCGCCGACGGAGTTCGGCGGCGAGGCTCGGCCCGAACGCATTGAAGATGTCACTCGACGCGAGGGCCGCAGCCGCGTACCCCCACGGGTCACGAGGAGATTCCTTGAGGTAGTTCGTGGCCGCTTTTTGACCAAGAAAGAAGCGGTAGGCCGGGTTGCTCCAGTTGATGAGGTCAAGCACGTACCGTTTATCCGTGGTGCCAGCGTAGTCGCCAGTGCAGATCTTGCAGGCCAAGGAAATGCGCTCGGTAGCCTCGGGTGATGTGCCCTCCGAAATACAGCAGTCTTCGCACGCGTAGGGATACTCGATGGAGTGGCCGTGCCTCATCCCCAGATTGTGCATCTGCTCGTGGAAGAGCGTTTTTTTCAACTCGAGGATGTCGTCCGCGGTGGCAGGGTTCGGGACGGTTGGATTGAGCGAGATGAAGGGATGGACCACTGGCGGATCTTTGATCTCAGCCGTTGGGCTCGTGGACGCATGGGCCGCAACGCCGTCCCACTCGTAGTCTTTTTGGTGGCAAAGCACGCTCACCTTCGTCGTCGCGAAGAGACTCTCAAGCTGCGAGAGGTTTACGCGCGCACCGTTGTTGCCGCTAGCGAGACGGCCGAGGCACTGAAGTCCGGTGTTCATGGCCGTTTGGAAGTTTTCCACGAACAGGTCCCGGCCCCAGTTCGTGAGACAGGATTCGTGCACGCGGTGACCGGGCTGGAGATCGAGGTAGCCGTTGTTTAACCGCACGGCGGTAGCCTCACCCGCGCGCGCAAACTCCTCGACCCCGAGAACTCCGAACGCCTGACATTCGGAGGCCTTCGCAAGGTCCGTGGAATCACTCCAATCACGGACCACAAATCCCTTCTCATCAAAGATCTGAGTTTGCCGGCGTAGACGCTTGGACTTGCGCACTTCGAACAAAAATTCTTTGCGCTCAACTTTCTGCGCCGCCGTCACCGTCGTCGTGATCTGAATCGGCTTGGTGTCACTGACGTAAGGAAAAAACTGAAGCTGGGTTTCGAAGAAGCCGTCGAAATTGAGGTCGCGGTCTTCGAGAGTCGTCTGTCCGTTCGTTGCGTGCGTACGGCGATCGAACTTTCCATCCTTGTTGTCGTCAAACTCCTTCACGTCTGCGGCGAGCGCCGTAAAAAAAGGAATCAACAACCATGTGCTAAGAAGCAAGCATTTCATATCGCTATGATATCGCCCCTGTGATTCAAACAAAGGCGGAACTTTTAGCCCCGAGTAAAATCAGCAACTTGCCCACATCATTCTTCGTGCGCCTGACTCAGATGTCGGGCGATGGCTTTTCCCTGCGCGGTGGTCAGACCCAGCAGTTTCGAAATCTCATTCACATTCATCAGTCGCAGTTCTTCTTTTGTAACCGTGAGGTTTTGTAGCGCGAGCTGCTTACCTTTCTCGCCGAGGCCTTCCACTTCATCGAGCCACGTTCCCATGACACGTTTACTTTCCGCTTTGTGATGCAGCTTGCGCGAAAACCTGTGGGCTTCGTCACGCAGACTCACGATCACGCGCAGAAGCGCAGGACTCTTCGTCAGAATGTACGGATCTTTGCGACCGGGAATCACTAAGCGCTCTTCTGATTTGCTGGTTTCTGTTTTCGTGAAATCACCACTGAGATCTTTGGATTTGGCGATGCCCACGACGGCAAGATCGAGACCCATCTCTCGCACAACAGAACAGACGACATTCACTTGTCCGACGCCACCGTCGATGACGAGAACATCCGGCAACTCTCCGTGCTGCAGACGACGGGAGATGACTTCTCTCATCATGGCGAAGTCGTTGTTGCCTTCCGGAAGCTCCTGGAGATGGTAGTAGCGATAGGATTTTTTATCCAACTTGCCGTCATGGGATACAACTTGCGACGCTGTCGGTGATTTCCCCTGCCAGATGGCCACATCAAAACATTCCAAATGGCGGGGCAGATCTTTCAGATTCAACAGCTCTTTGAGTTTTTTTAGACCGCTGAAGGGTGAAGCCGCATTCGCGATGCGCACACGTTGCGATTCTTCTGCGTGACGGCGGCACATCTCCAAGATCGGCAGGTATTTTTTCTTACGCCCGTAGACCTTGGGTGGCTTCGCTGTGCCGGCCAACTCTGCCAGGGCCTTGGCAAAATCCTCTGTCTCTTCTTCCGCAGTATCTAAAATTACCAGTGGCGGCGCGATTTGCTCTGGGTCGGCATAGTACTGCAGCAAGAACACGCGCATCTCTTCGCCGAGATCTTCAGCCAGATCACTCACCAGGAAGTTGAAATTCTTTTGTCCGATGAGCATTCCACCTCGAATCATATAGAGGCTGAAATCAAACTCTTCTGTCCCTTGATAAGCGGCCCAAACATCCACATCATTCTCGTCTTTGAGTGACTCGACGTGCTGGTCGTAGGACTGCTGCAAGAAGGCATTCAGAACATCCAGATGATCACGCACAATCGCCGCGCGTTCGAACTGCTCGTTCTCGGCGTACTCTTCCATGCGCTGCTCGAGTTCTTTGATTGCTTTGCGGGCCTTGAATTCGCTTTGAAAAAAACCGCTCGCAAGCTTCAGGTCTTTCTCGTAGTCCTCAACACTGATGAGCGCCACACAAGGAGCAGTACATTGCTGCATTTGGTGAAGCAAACAGGGCGTCTTGCGGCCCTTAAATTCAGTCAATGAACAGTCACGGAGCATGAAAGACTTGGTGAGCACGCGCATGACCATAGAGATATTCGAGCCCACCGGAAACGGCCCATAAAGCTCTTTGCCGCGCCCCTTCTTAGGACGACGCACATATTCTAAGCGAGGAAAGGGTTCCTCGTGATCAACCATGACCCACGGGTAGCTTTTGTCGTCTTTGAGACGAATGTTGTATTTGGGATTGTGCTTCTTAATCAGATTGTTTTCTAAAACGTAAGATTCGGCGTCGGAGCGAGTCAAAATGAAGTCGAAGTCGTGGGCATGTGAGACGAGAAATTGAGTTTTTACGCTCTTAACGCTGCTATCAAAGTACGACGTGACGCGTGAGCGTAGACGTTTGGCCTTCCCGACGTAAATGACTCGGCTATTTTTGTCCTTCATCAAATAGCAGCCGGACTCTTGGGGCAGAGTTTTCGCCTTATCGAGAAGCTGTGATTGCTGATCCAAAGGGCGCGCCTTCCTTTACGACAGGGGGTGCGATGGGGTATGATAGCCCCCTATTCTCGCTTGAAAAGTGCCAAAAAGGAAACATCATGGCCTCAGAACAAATCACCACAGGGAAGGACGTCCTGTCGTTTTGCACCAAATGCAAACTGAATCTCGCCCACACGATCGTTGCCATGAAAGATGCCAAGAGTATCGCCAAGGTTAAGTGCAACACCTGCACCACCATCCAGTCTTACAAAGATCCATCAGCATCAAGTGCGAATAAAACTCGCACCAAGAAAAAGCCGACTCTGACCTCTAAGGGCACCAGCAAGATCATTTCGATCTCTGATCTTTGGATGGAGCAACTCAACAAAACCACGGCGAAGAGCCAGCCTTATGGCATCGACCAGAAATACAAAGCCGGCGACGTCATCGACCACTCGAAGTTTGGCCCCGGCATCGTGCAAAACGTAAAAGCCAGCACCATCGAAGTGGTATTCCGCCACGAGATTAAGACTCTCGTTCACAACAAGACAATGTAATAAAAAAGGGCCCGTTAAGGGCCCTTTCTTTTTTAGCTGTCTTAGATTTTCTTAGAAGTGCACTCCCACACCAGCGTTGATACTTGCACCAAGGTTCATAGGCGAGAAGCCTGCTGAACCGTAGCCGCCGTAACCACCACCGTAGCCGCCGTAGCCTGCGCCAGCATAGTTACCCATGTTGTTCGAAGCCATGCCGAACTGTTCGGCCAAAGCTTGCTGCTGATAGTTTGAACCGATCGCAGCTGCTTGTTGGTTCTGCATGTACATCTGCTGACCGCCGTAACCACCGGTTGCTCCCCAGTAGCCGCCGTTTCCGCCGTAGCCAGGAATAGTTCCTGAACCCCAGCCGCCTTGGCCGTACGGATTGTAACCGCCGCCGCCGCCTGCACCTGCAACAATGTAAGCTCCGCCGACGATGCCGCCGCCTTGGTATCCACCGCCGACATATCCACCTTGCATACCACCGGCGTAGCCGCCGCCGACGTATCCACCTTGCATACCGCCTGCGTAGCCGCCAGCGATACCGCCGACGATGCTACCGACTGCGCCACCTGCGATACCACCAGCGTAGCCGCCGCCGACGTAACCGCCGCCAACATAACCACCCTGCATACCACCGGCGTAGCCGCCGCCAACATATCCGCCTTGCATGCCACCTGCGTAACCGCCACCGACGTAACCGCCGCCAGCGATGCCACCGACTTGATAAGCTCCACCTACGTAACCACCCTGCATGCCACCAGCGTAGCCGCCGCCGACGTAACCGCCGCCAGCATAACCACCGGCCATACCGCCGACGTAGCCGCCCGCGAGACCACCTTGCATTCCACCGGCCGCGTAGATACCGCCGACCAAGCCACCGCCGCCGACGATGCCACCACCAACGACGCCGCCGACGATGCCACCTTGGCCATAAGGATTGTAACCGCCGTACGGGCCCATCATGCCGCCCATGAAGCCGCCCGAGTAACCACCACCGATGTAGGGGTTACCGAAACCGCCGTAGCCGTTGCCGTACTGTCCACCCATGCCAGCGTAACCGCCGAGGTTGTAACCGTTGCAACGTTGAGCTGCTTGTTGCTCAGGAGTCATCCCTGGCAATTCGTTTGTTTGTAAGTACTGAAGGTACGCTTCTTGAGAGAGGCGGCATTGTTCAAAGCCCGCTTCCGCAGCGCCGGCCCATGCTTGTTGCGCATCGACGTAGGCGTTCGACTGCACATAAGCGATACCGAATTGTGCAAGTGGTGGAGCAATGGCACCCACGATCTCGGCCACACCCGACAACCAGTGTTGACCGCCACGATTACTTGCTTGGCAGTTCACACAGTCTGCGCCGGTTTGGTTACGTGACACGATCACGTCGTAGTCATTCCCACCAATACAGCCGCGAGCATCGCTTGAGTATTCGCAGCGGCCTGAACCGCCGCCGATTCTGTATTCAGCCGTGAGGTAACCGCGGCAAGAAGATTTCACTGAACCGTCACCGTTCACACAGTGGCCCGGGATGCGATAAGAAATTCCATCAACCACAACTGTGACCATGCCGTCGCCGGTGCCGCCTTGGTTTCCACCCTGGCTGCCGCCTTGAACGTACACACCGCCGCCTTGGTTTCCACCTTGGCTGCCGCCTTGAACATAGACACCACCGGCCACTCCGCCTGCGACACGCACGCCACCGGCCACTCCGCCCGCGACACGTACTGAGCCAGAACCACGGACGTAAACGCCATCAGATGATGAGCGAATGCCGAGACATTCGCGGCATGATCTACGCTCAGTCCCCTCTTCGCTCCAGATGCCGAAGAAGCCCCAAGTCTTTTTACATTTGTTGTAGCAAGGATGATTGTCGTAGATGTAGTCACCTAAATCTTCGCAGTAGTAGCCATCGCCGCCGCCAGAACCAGATTGAGCGCCACCTTGGACGCGCTGGTCTTCACCGCCGCCACGACCTGATTGTGCGCCCGATTGAGAACCAGACTGTGCGCCTGATTGAGCACCAGACTGTGAACCTGACTGAGCTCCAGACTGTGAACCTGACTGAGCTCCAGACTGTGAGCCTGATTGAGCTCCAGACTGTGAACCTGATTGAGCTCCAGACTGTGAGCCTTGCTGATCAAACACTGAGTCAGAAACACAGCGAGTGATGATCGCACCGGCGTAGGCGTATGGAATGTTCGCGCTCTGGAGATTCACGTCCGAGGAGTTCACCTCTTGACCGTCAGAAGATTTTTTACAAATCGCGTTTCGGCAAGTCTGCCCGTCCTTGGCAAAAGGAGCGCCGAGTTCTTTCACGCCTCCCTTCGTCACACAGAACTGGTAGGCCTCATCTTCAAAAGCTGCGTGCGCTGTAAACGACAGCAAGCTTACAAGAGAGAGAAGAAGAATATTTTTATACTTCATGATGACCTACCCAATTTGACGTGAACTACTTATGTAGCCCACTAACCCACTTTCAATTCTAGCATCAAGAGTCCAACGGTCTGGGATAAGGCAAAATTATCCCGCCCGATTCGGAAGCTATTCGGTGAAATCGGGTTAAGACTTTAATTTTACAAGTCGAATCTAGGTAGCGAAGAGGCTTAAGTTCTCGTAATATGCAGGAATTCTATGGAAAATTTCCTTAACAACATCTGGGATTGGGCAATTTTAGCCGCGCTTCTGGCCGGAGCGCTTTATACCCTCTGGATTGTCCGACAAGAGTCATCCACCTTTATTGATGAAAGCTACCTCATTTCTTTTGGTCGCTTAAGCCTTCCGGTGCCTACTTGGTGGAGCATCACCAAACAAGAAAAGAGTCTTATCCAATTCGGTCGCACTGACACTCGCTATGACTGGTACGCGCGCTTTGAATTTATTCCTGGCGATGTGAACATTTCACTGCCGGATATTCTGCACGCCAAGATTGAAGCGGAAGAACTAGATTACGACAAAGATGATGTCGTGATTGAAACAGAGTCACGCCATCTCTTTAAAGACGAGGCGACTCAGAAACATTTCGTTGAAGTGATTCGCGTGGAGGGCAAGGCCAGCCAGCGCATCGAAGAACGTGTCTATTTAGATATGTATCTCTTCCGCAATAAGGCCGAGGGCGGTCATTATCTATGTGAAAGCCGCAGCTCCGTGCTTAACGGATCAGTGGAAGGTCCCTTCTTTGAAGAGTGCCTGTCGCTGATGAAGCTAGAACCGAAGAGTTAAAAAACTAGTTTCTAAGGTCGCGCTTCGGAGCGAATTCACGAATCTTGTCGACCAAGAATTCGATGAGATCTTCATCCGAGCAATAAACGTCTTCTACCAAATCAGAATTGAGTAGGAAGTTTTTTACACGAATCGCGATGTTATGCAGAGACTCCATCAGGTAGAGGCCGCCGATGTTTTCTCCGTTGAATGACTTGATGATTTCTTTGCGCGCATGGTTGAACATCTCAGTCTCTGTGATGTTCTCAGGAAGATTGTCAGCACCGAACTTCTCTTCTACTTCCTCGATCGCCTGTTCTTTGATGTTTTCGTCAGTCGCAAAGCTCACACCGTATTCAGTGGCCAAGGCATCGATCAGATCGGCGCGTGTATCGGCCGCGAAATCGATGAGCTCCGCCTGCTTAAGGTGGTTGATCGTATGTTGAGAAAGCCCTTTGAGGGTTTCGAAATCAGTCTTCATTTGGGGTCCTTCAATGTGAAAATCAATCCCAGAATACCGGAATTCAAAACTCGCTACAAGATAAACCAGCGAAAAATTAGCGTTTTTTGAAGCGTGCTGTGACCCGTCGGACCAGCGAAAAAGCTGCGTCACGCTCGCCACAAACCAGCAAAGCTGTGATGAATATCCCCATACTCACAGCGCCAATCCAAGATAGATGGATGATTTGGGATAAGAGCCGGTTGTCACTTGTCAGCGAGAATTCCGACAATTTCTCTGCACTAAGGGCCATCAAAATGGTGGCAAAGATAAGTTTGGCCAATCGCGCATTAAAGAAGAAAGCCCAACTCAAACGCAAATCATGTCGCAGCATGACAGCCAGAATCACGCAATTCACAAACATAGAAACCGTCGTTCCTAACGCCAGCATGGCGAACCCATAACGAGGCGTCATAAAAGAACAGAAAGCGATGTTCACACCAATTGAGAACAAGGAGGACAACACCGGCACTCGCTGGCGATCAATGGCGTAGAAGGTCGGCACCCAAATCTTATACAAACTATAAAGTGGCAGACCGATGACGTACATCCGCAACGCCACCCCGGTCATGAGCGTACTATCGGCGGTGAAGCGACCGCGTTCGAAAATCAAACGCACGATTTCGTCACTCATGGTGTACAGCAAAGCCATCGCAGGCAGAACAGAAAGAAAGCTTAGGTAATAGCTCGAAGCGAGTGAGCTCATCGCTTCTTCCTTCTCGCCCTTCTTCCAGGCCGCTGAGAAATGTACGAGATTGGAATTACCAATCGACACCGACAAGATGCCCACCGGCAGTTGAAAGAGGCGGAAAGCGTAATTCAACCACGACGTCGCACCGACAGCAGATGAGGTCGCCAGTACAGTGTTCACCAAGAGGTTAATCTGAGTCGCGGCAAAACCAATGAGCCCTGGGCCAATCAAGCCGATGACCTTCCATGCACGACGGCTACCGATGCGTTTCGGCATCAGTGGGCCATAGCCACGCTTGATGAGCAACGGCAGTTGTACGATCGCTTGCATGAAGCCACCGAGCATCGCGCCCCAGCCGAGACAAAGCACGGGCTGGTAGCCATTTCTGTGAAGCCAGCCGGCGAGCAAAAGCATCGAGAGGATACTCATTAAGTTGTAAGACGCTGGAGCTAGCGCCGGTACAAAAAACACCCGCAGCGAATTCAGAGTGCCCATGAACAGAGCTGCGAGAGAGATAAAAAACAAGAACGGACACATGATGCGAGTGAGGGTCACGGTGATCTGATATTTTTCCGGATCTGCCACAAAGGATGGTGCGAAGAGCGTGATGAGTTCAGGAGCAAACGCAAAGATCAGCACACTCAAGACTGTGGTGATACTTCCCAAAATAACAAAGAGTTCCCACAGGAGCGCGCGGCCTTCTTGTTGTGATTCTTGATTGGCCTCAGTAAAAGTCGGGACAAACGCAGAGGAGAAAGCACCTTCCGCGAGAAGATCACGCAGTAAATTGGGAATGCGATAGGCGACGAGGAAAGCATCTGTCAGTCCACTCGCGCCGAAGTACGCGGCCATGATTTGTTCGCGCACTAATCCAAGAATACGAGAGCAAAATGTGGCAGCGGCCATCACCAGCGAAGATTTCAGAACACTTTTTGACATGAAATATTCTAACTCGGAGTGATGTGTACGGACATTATTTTGGCACTCTCTTACTTTCCTTTAACGCGGTCCCATACTGCCCCCATGATGCATAGGGGCAAGTGCAACAAACTACAAGAATTGTTGAGTGGAAAACTTTTTTGGCCCCACAATATCTAACTTTTCATGCCCTGCACGTCAGAAG
>JAULBY010031473.1:0-15600 GCA_032358315.1 Ophiocytium majus
ATACGCCGATTTATACGGAAATACGCCGATTTATACGGAAATACGCCGATTTATACGGAAATACGCCGATTTATACGGAAATACGCCGATTTATACGGAAATACGCCGATTTATACGGAAATACGCCGATTTATACGCTTATACGCCGTATGTCATGGGTCCACATACGTTTCGTCGCAACCCTACTTGTGTGCTTTTGCACGAGGTGACATGCTGGCTTGCACCACCTTCGCCGAGCCCCTGTGCACTCAAACTAGGGAGCTGAAGACATAGTCGGTGTGAGACAAGACACCCTTCAGTGCACTCTTTTCGACTTACATTACAACACACCGTAAACTTCAAGTACAAGTGTATGCCTTGCTGGTGTGCCACCGTTTCAACAAAAGTGGTGTGTTTGTGTTGCGCATCGATGAAGTCCCCAAGCAGCAATCGGTACACCAAAGCCATCTTTGCGCATTCGCACCCAAGGACAATGCCTACAGCAGATGGCACACACAAAACCATAACAAGCACCGCCGTGATACACAGTGCAAGCGGTCTCCGCCACAGAAACATGGTAATGTGTGTTCATATATCGTGGTGCTGCTATGCACAGCAGCACCGACACAAAGTGCACAGCTGCAGGCTGATGCGCCCTTTTCCCAAGACACCACGCCCAAACAGCACGGCCCGCCCCACCCTCTTGCCAACAAACAAACCTTGCCTACCAAGGACTACCTGTACACATGCTTACACACAAAGCGGCGGTGGCTGCATATGCTGCCGGCCCGCAACACGTCAAACCAACAAAAAACCTGGCAAGCCCTGGCACCTGGTAGCTAGGCTGTGCCGTTGGTGCTGGCATTGCCATAGCGGTTTCTGATGGTGCCGCTGTGAGTGGTGTTGCCCGTATTGCCGTACTTTGCCGCATCGAGGTTGTACTTGGCTGCCATCTGGGCTCGTGCGGCAGCTCTTTGTCTGCGCGCCTCTGCGGCAGCCTGTTGTACACCATGCGAAAGCATCGAAACCGCACAGTATGTGCAGCAGTGCAGGGCGAGTGTGACGGCAGCGCAAGCAACGTTATAATGCCAGCCAATAAATACTCGGTTGCACCCCACAAACAAGTGCATGTGAGCGATGACACTGCGCGTTGAGCAGCCACTTGCAGGCACGTATGCAACCATGTCACTCAGGGGGGCTGTACTCCCACGCGCATCCCACACGCACCCAAGAAGCAAGGGTAAGTAATGTGCACAAGTGGTGTCATCACTCACATCTACCATGGCTCATGAGGTTGTTCTACATAACACAGGCCTCCACACGACTGCATACGAGCCCCCCTTCACGTTGATGACCCAGGTGCCAGGAAAGTACCACGCCAAGAAGGAGTGCATAAATCCCCGAGGCGTTGTGGTACCCTAGTTTCATTGACAGTAATGTGTCGGCGCAGGCTGCCGCCTCAGCAGCAAGAACGGTGCTGGTTTGCGTACGAAGGCGTTCGACCCATGCCACTTTACCTGATTTGTGGCTGACTTTGGTCAACCGCACCACACCATTGCAATAGACAAAACGTGCACGGCATTGATACAAATGTGCATTTACCTTGGAGTATTGGGCGTACTGCACTTGCTCCCAGCGCGCCACCCGCTCCTCCTCCACTGCCTCCTTAAGTGGCGGACGCTGGCTCCACACGCTGGCAGCCTGGCACCAGCAACAACGAAAATGGTGCAGGTGCCAGGCCATGGGTTTTCCTCAACTCCTCTTAAACATGGGGTTACAAACCCGCAATGACCACTCAAACCTGCATGTGCTGTCACTGTACATGGCGACCAGTGGACACGGTACATGGCCAGCACATCAAAGGTGACATCACTACAGCATATCGCCACAACGTGTCATGACATTTGCTATGCTTTCATCCCACCATTAGAAGAGTGCGCATTGTGACCTGAGCCCACCTGGAGAGCTTGCACCCATGCCGTACACTCAAGTGGTGACGATGCATCGAGCGTGATGGGTTGTGATGCTGAATGGAGACGCAGCACTAGGGTGCGCGCGCCTGGTCCAGGCTCCATTTCAGCAGACCTGCCCAGCCACAGGACAACAGCCAAGTTATTACTGACGTGATATCGTGGCGTGAACAATGCCAGAATGCATGAGCGCACGCGTGCAGCCTGTTGGCCCAGCGATACTCGCAAGGCTTACCTGATGTCTGCCAGGAATACAATGGAGGATCCGGCCGCACCCCTCCCAGGCTCCATACAAATAAGGGAGCCCTTATCTCCACTGATTTTCAAAGTAAGAGGTGCGGTACCGCCAAAACGATGATGCCGCAGGAACGTGCTCCCCTCCTGTTCCGCACGTGACGCAAGGCAGACGTGTGTGATGTGATGGTGCAGTGCAAGTGCATCGAGTGTGCAAATCTGTGCATGCGCGCCCGCTGCTAGTGCAACTTCAAAGCGCGGCTGCCGCTACTGCAACTTCAAACAAGAACCGCCTCCCAGTGCGCCAGGGCAGGGGGAATAGCCGCCATGCAGCCGCCTAAAAATGCCGCAGGCGCCAAGTGCACACAAACTGCATGGACAAATGATGCCATCACTTTGCTGCTTAAATCACAGCCCATCTACATTCCGCAAGTGTGTGCCTGTGCTACCTGTGCAGTTTGAGCTGTCATTGCTTTTGTTCTGATGGTGATGTGGCCACCTGCTGTGATGAGTGGGACTGAGCAGCTGTGCCATGTACTGCTCGCTGCGGATGCAAGTCACCCAAGTTGAACGGAGCCACTCTCAGCTCGCATTCTTTGATATACAGAAGTACGTGCACATATATATGCTACCAAAATGCCAAGTACTGCTTACTAGTAATAATATATGACGCATGAACCCAGCCATTTACGGTGTCAATAACAAGTTGCCAAGTGCACAGGTTGTTGCCTGCCCACCCAGTGTGTGGTTTGATTGCCTACCATAATCGCTTGCAGCTCTGGCAAAGCGAAGCATGCAGAGCCTTCACGTAGCTGTGTTGCCGCCGCAACGACTGGTGTATCGCATATACAACAGTTGGTGGTGGCTGAACTGCATATAAACGGTCCCTATTTATGCTTGTAAACACAATGGCAGGAGGTATGTTACCTGCCAGCAAGCTTACCTGCAGGAGAGGCAAGTGCTCCTCCACGAAGCTGTTTTCTTCCCTCGCAGCGGAGGCACACGTCCGGCATACTCTCACCGGCTGGAAGCAGGCGCCGGCAGCAGCAGGTGGATAATAGTCGCAGCAGTTCAGGGACGGGGCCGTGCGCACTGGCAGCCAAACAGCGCGCAGCGGCAGCAGGATGTGTTGTGTGCCGTATGTCACGCACAAGGCTGCGACTCTTGTGCAAATGCGGGTACCTGGGCACACCCGTAGAGCAGCAGCTTCTCCCTGTGGCTGGTGCAGGACTCGCAGAAGATATTTCTGCACCGGCGGCAGTGGTGCTTGCGATTCCGATAATCGAAGTCCTTGCTGCAGCCGTAGCAGGTGTCCTGCTCCTCGTCGGCAACCCAGGTTGGCTGGGTTGGAAGCAGACTCTCGGTGGCAGCACCCCACCCCTCCCGAGCACTGCTGGCGTTTGTTCTGTGATCCAGCCCTTGGCAGCATGCGAAAGCCTGCCCCATGCCCCCCCCTACCTCGCCGCGCGCTATCTCGTCGGCATCTTAGCAGGGTGTGTGTGTCTTCTGTAATTGCATCATCTGCAGCTGTGGGAGGGGCGCAGAGAGGGCGCAATTGATGCCGCCGAGGCGAATGCAGCAAATCTGGGCTAAAGTCAACAGCATCGGTGATTACAGTACTTGGTAATGGCCTCCTCACACCCAATCCGATATAATCCACATCATAGAGAGAGAGCACGTGCTGCCATCCCCGCACTGTCGGCGGCTCGCGTCATCAACACCCGTTGATGGTCCGTCCCTGGCATGTCGGGCGAGACCGGAGCCAACTCCAACTTGGTTTGGTCATTGGTATGCACTGGAGGTATCATGAAGTGCCACGCCAGATAGGGAGAGAGGGCAGTGCCCAGGGTTTGGAAGAGAGGGCACCACATATGTACAGTCACACCAATACTGTGTGATGGCATAGTCATAGCTAGCCTGGTGGTGGGCGACCTTGCTGGTTCAGCTCAGGTAGTGCGGAGTCACAGGTACCAGCGGAACTGCATCTGAATGCTATTTACTGCAACATCAGGGGCTTACGCTACTGCATTATGGATAGATGTGCAGGACCGCACAACTTGCTGTGCTGGCAAAGTATTGAAGCCATAAGCGAAACACGTGACTGGGTGCTTTGCTGGAAGAAAAACGGGGCGGGGCAACAGCCACAATGAGACCGCTGGGAGAGCGCAAGCATGAATGCAAAAAGCTGTCTTCATTTTTTGCGATGTGCAAGGATTCGTTCGTGTCTACCTTACTCACCCCCTGACTGCTCATAATGTGATAACTGGGATACAGAGCTCTGTGGACATATTGGCTGTGCCCACCCTCCGTGCCACCGTGCACAACGGTGCATGGCTGTTGTTCATGCTGTCCCGTTCTCAATGGCGGCCTTGAAACCCTCGCAGGCATCCTCAAGCAGGTCTAAAACGTGCTCAAACCCCTCGGGGCCGCCATAATAAGGGTCCGGCTGTGGCCAAAACCAGCCAAGCAGGGGACATGCACGTCTTGCCTTGAGAAACTGAAGTCACAAGGTGAACATAAGCCATGTAAGAAACCAGTGGTGGCGGGCAGCAAATTCTCATGCACTACTCCGCGCATCTGGGGGGCCCAGGCTGAGCTTTGGTGCCTGTGAACCCCCCTTCCAGCAGAAAATGTGTTGGCAGCACTGATGCCGCCAGCAGCATCTACACATGTCAATAATGCAAGATGCCTGCACCTGCTGCTGTGGCTGGCAAAAGGAGGGTGCTTGTTACATCTATGAACAAGTATGAGCAGTTTTAAGCACTCACCACAGATGAGGCAGTGTGCCTGGTGCAGTAGGAGGTCATGCTGCGCAGCTTGGCCTCTGCCAAGTCCTTCTTGCCCCAATGGTGCGCAGCCTCCAGCACAGCAGCCTGCAGTGCAACAAGCATGGTTACCACCCACAGCAGCGCATCATTTGTGAAAGCTGTCGCAAAGAACAAGTTGAGTTACAAAGATTCTGATCAAGGCGTGACGCTGTTGGTGCATGTGCAAGTACACGCACAAATGAGACTGGTGCAGTGCAGCGATGTTTCTGCAGGCCAGGGTAATGTGGCACAGCACTTGCCTTGTTTGCGGCGTCCATGCCCACAATGTAATCAAACTTGTCCAAGTCCTCAGGCCTGCCACAAAGGCAAACCGGCATTTGCAGAGAGTGCTCTAGTAAACCAACAACCCTCAGGCCGCTGCATGTTCAACATGTGCACGGCACTTTGGTAAAAGAGTAGCTAGGCATCATATTCTGGCCCCTGCTCCAGCAGACACGCATAGCAAAGCGAGAACGTCAAGCGCAGGCGCCCATGGTGCATGATTTTGGCATGCAGCAGCAGTGCCTAGCAGCAAACAGCAGCGGCACTGCATCCGAAGAACTGATGCGGGCAACTTACTTGAGGGGACGGGAGAAGGACGTTAGGTGCACGCCCCGCTTTGAAGCGGCCGCTGTCATCCTGGCGTCAGCAGGGTCACCCTCATGATAGCTGCGGCCGCCTTCCCTGTACCACCCGCGCATACCTCCTCCAGTGCCGCAAGAGTCAATCACGAACGCATCCGTGGCACCCGCCTTTTCAACGACACTGTTGAATACTGCCTCTGCTGTCGGAGACCGGCAGATGTTGCCTAGGCACACGAACAGCACCCCCTTCGGCGGTTTCGACACCATCGCACTTGCACACACCACCAGGGCGACGATGCACGCACCCAGCCGCCGCAGGCACAGCATGAGGTAGGGACTCCAGACGGCGGTATATCCTATGAGGTAGGGACTCCAGACGGCAGTATATCCTATGGCGGGCCGGCCTGCCCACTCGGACGCCCCGCTCGCCTCTCACAGCATGCCTGTTGTATTCTCGCAGTACTGACACAGAGTCACGAGAAACAGAACATTTTCCTGCTCGTGCTGAGCAGGAACATGAGCGTTGCATGACGTGCCCTCCTTCCCTCCACATCCACTTCCGGAGACGTGCCCTCCTCCCCTCCACATCCACTTCCGGAGGGGGACGGCGACGATATCGCGGACCGCAGCTTCATGTCTGGCCTGGAGTTAGTGAGCGAATGGCGCCACTTTGGTGGCTGGATGCGGCAGTACACTCACCAGGTCACGTGCCAAATATATCGTCAATTCAGAAGGGGCAGCGCTGCGCTTGCGCGCTGCAGCTGCGTCTCACCCTGCTGATGCGCTCACTGGCTGCTATCTCACATTCTTGTCGAGCCCTAAGATGCTGCTACTGCCGTTGCTAATGCTAGGTGCTATGCCATTGCCGCCGCCTCTCTTCTAATCCCACAGAGCAGCGCCGTGGGCGGCCTGAAGATGACTTTCCTGATCTACCTACCGCCACAAGCTGAGACTAAGGAAGTGCCTGTGATCTACTACCTGGCCGGCCTGACGTGCACTGGTGACAATGGCTCACAGAAGGGCTGGTTTGCCAAGGCGAGAAAAAGTGCCTGCCTAGCCGCTCCAGCCAGCCAGAACGCTCGTGGATGTTGGTGCCGCTCGCGAAATAGTCCTGTGAGCATGACCTGTACACAACAGGAGCAAGGACTTCGTAGCAAGGCTCAGCATTCGTGCAGCTGACATACTCAGTGTACTGGCGTGGTGTGTTTCTGCATGTACAGGCAGCGGCAGCCAGGGGCGTGGCCATTGTTTTCCCTGATACCAGCCCGCGCGGTGCAGGAGTGGAGGGCGAGGACACTGACTGGGACTTTGGCACAGGCGCAGGCAAGTATTATTGGGGTGCACGCATGTTTCTAATGGCAATCAAGACTGGGTTATTGCTTTACCGTTCCTGCATTGTGTCACAATGGCATAATGCAGCCCCCTGGGAGCCAATGTGCAACACAACACTGCAACACAGGGTTTTTTGCTGAAGTGCTCGTGCCAGTCGTTTGACAAGCTCATGGTGCCCCTCTGTCTCGTTGCTGCAGGGTTCTATGTGGATGCAACACAGGACCCTTGGCACAAGAATTACAGGATGTACACATACATCACGGAAGAGTTGCCGACTCTGGTGACCCACAACTTCTCAGTCATCAAGGGGCGCCCTAGCCTTGCAGGGCACTCCATGGGCGGCCACGGCAGCCTCACGATCGCTTTCAAAAACCCTGAAAAGTGAGGCAGCCAAGTCAGCCTGGACCATGCCTTTGTTCAGGCGCACGTGCATGTGGTGCTTGCTGCACTTGCCCTGCTCCCATTTGATTTCAACAATTGTGCGACCGTGTATGTGCAGGTACGCGAGTGTGAGTGCCTTCGCGCCCATCTGCAACCCCATGGACGTGCCATGGGGTGTCAAGGCTTTCACAAACTACCTGGGCAGTGACAAGGCAGACTGGGCGAAGCACGATGCCTGCTCACTCATGGTGAGCGTTAATCTGGGGTATTTGCCATACATTCATGCCTATATTGTTTTGTTGGCGCGAGCTGTGCTGCTGTGCACACCACCACCGCCACCAGTCATGGATGTCCCCCCCATATGACAGTGGCGAGGTGTGGAAAGAGCCAGGGAAGCAACAACCACAGTCAGTGCTTGCACTTACACACCGTGCTTCTTCGCTGCTGCAGCTGGAGAAAGGCCCTTTTCCATCCCTGGGCACCATCCTTGTTGACCAGGGAAAGCAGGACAAGTTTCTGGAGGGGCAGCTCAAACCAGAGGCACTGCAGGTTGCATGCGCCCAAAAGGGCCAGCCACTCACGCTGCGTTTGCATGAAGGCTATGACCACAGCTACTGGTTCATTTCCACCTTTGCAGAGGACCATGTGAATTTCCATGCGGATGCACTTGCCAAGGAGCATGGCTACACCGCGTGATGCAGCCGCACAACAACGTGGAGTGCCGATGCCACTTTGTACAAACCATATCGCTGACTAGCTGTGCTGGCTGCCATGGCCATATATGGTTTGTACAAAGTGGCATCGGCACTCCACGTTGTTGTGCGGCTGCATCACGCGGTGTAGCCATGCGCCATGGCCATGGCACTGGCTGCTCGGCTGTCTGTTGTCACTCAAAGGGGTGGCCAGGCAGCGAGTGGGTTGGTTGCACGCGCAGTTTACATACTAAAATGCATACAGGTGTGTGCCTCAACAAAGCCTTGATGACCGCACATGTTCCTTTACGTTTGCATTTGGTGCTGCTGTTTTCTGGTGTGCCAATGTGTGGCACGTTGTTTTTACCTGGGCCTGGGGTTCTTGTCCACCTGTCAACCTGCCTGGTTTGCCGCACACCCGTGCAATGTAAACCCAACCACCATAGACTGAACGGTCGTGTGTGCTTGCCGCATCATTGACCGACTTAGGCTTAGGTGTCGAGGCCACCCACGTTACCACACCAAGGAGCCTGACCGCAACTCATTCAACTTGTGGGCACTGTGTGTGGCGCCTCTACACGTATGAATGCGCGTACACGAGATTGTGAGCCTACGACGTCGGTGTCGTGCGAACGTCGTAGTCACTTTTCCTTTTCTGCAAAATGGCGCGTCAGCCAAAGCCTGCACACAAGGCAAGCAGGAGGGAGAGGGGGGGGATCATGCGGTTTTCCGCCCTGGCGTGGCTGTCAGCCACTTCCTCTGCGTTTCCCTGCGGCAATGGGATGGGTAGCGCCAGCACGGTTGGTGGTGGCGGCCGCCCCTCACTTTTGCGTGTACGGCCCCAAACACATGCTCTCGGACCGGCGCTGGCAGCAGCAGCCCATGCGCGCCGCTCACGGTCGCTGTGCCCTCTGTGCTCCTGCCCGTCGGGCGATGTGCCACCTGGAGGGTTCCGGGCACAGCCGCAACCGCCACGGGCCCCACCAAACAAGTGGGGGCACAACGACAGAGTGGACGTGCATCCAGAGTCGTGGGAACTGGGAAACGGCAACTTCGCGGCTTCGTACCTGGAGGCGCAGAAGCAGGCCCAGAGCCGGCCGATTGTGGGCGAGGATCCCATGGCGATCGGAAGGGCTCTCGTCAAGAGCAGGACAGAGCAGGACAGGAGGCAGGACGCGGAAGATCGGCGCGCCAGGCAGGACAGTGGACCGCCGATAGCAGCGGTCGCCACCCGCGCGGCAGCACTTGCGCCTCGGGCGACTGTGCACGCTCCGCATGCTGCAGTGCAGCCTGATGCTGTGCCAAACTCTAGCACGGCGACGCCTGATGCGGTGGTGGGGACACAGGTGCCTCAAAGAGCAGTGCACCTCAGCAGCGAAACCCTGGGTGTCGGCGGCATGGAGCATGTGGTGGAAGCAATACGCAGGCGTGTCTGGGTGCCGCTGTCTGCACCCAAGTCATTACTGGCTGACTTCGGCGTGGCGCCTGTGAGCGGGCTCCTGCTGCATGGCCCGCCAGGCTGCGGCAAGAGTCTACTAGCTCGGCGGCTGGCAGAGCTGCTCACACCACGTGCACCCACATTTGTGAGTGGGCCGGAGATTTTGGACCGCTTTGTGGGCTCGTCAGAAGCCAACGTCCGTTCACTGTTTGACTTTCCACCGCCATTGCCGGCGGGGACGCCGGGCGCGGAAGAAGCTCTGCACGTGATAGTGTTGGATGAGTTTGACGCCATAGCGGGAAAGCGGAGTGCAGGGTGAGTGCGTTAGTGAGTCTTGGTAGCCAGGCGGGCTGTGCCCCAGGCTTGCGGCCTTGCTCAAACCTCGCAGATGTTTTGTGTTGTTGCTTGTATCCATCACTGAGCCAACTGGTGTCCTAGGCAGTGCCTGAGGTGCACCACTGCCGATTCCGCTATTCACATGCGGCCGCATTGGAGCTAAAGGACAAACGACCCTTGATCGTGCCTGTTGTGATTGCTTGCCTGCAGGGGCGGAGGCGATGGCTCGGAGCGCGTGCGAGACAGCGTAGTGAACCAGCTGCTGTCACGCATGGATGGAGTGCAGCAGATGGCGGTGCCAACGCTGCTGGTGGGACTCACTAACCGCAAGGACCTAATTGATCCTGCCCTGCTCAGGCCAGGGCGCTTTGAGGTGCACATTGAGGTGAGCTGAATTGTGTGGTTTGCCTGTTCATCACAACCTGCCCCACTCGTTGCACTTGGGTAGCACTGCAGATAAGTACCAACAGTAATGCCATGTGGAGCACGAGCATGGCCACAATGGGCACATAAGACTTGCCCTGCACTGTTGCTGGAGTATGATACGGCCCTGCGCATCAGCTCATTTACGTACCACATGTCACGTGTGAACAGCTCATGGATGACGTTCTTTCATCAATGCCCTTGCACAGCTGCTTCACAAGTGGTAAGCTAAAGCTGGGTAACCCGGATTGCTTGCTGCTTTCTTGCGCCACTCTTCGCCCATTGCGCCCATGGCCAGCTTTTTACCACATGCTCCACGTACTGCTTCAAAGTAGAAACTGGCAGTGTTCAAGTGAGCACGGCCATGCCATAACTGCTTACGGGTATCCGTTGACAAGCCCCGGTTCCTGCCCTGCTGCCACATGCCAGCACCTGAGGAACCCAACAGTAGGCGCAACCATAGCAAAGCGGTGGGCGTGTCTGATCTCCCTAGCTGGTGCCACGGCTGTGAGACCTCACATGCTTTCTTTGCGCATACCCTGAATGTGTGTGCTGTAGCAACTTTACCCTTCTCACTTTCAGTCTCTGCACCTACCAAGCTTGTGCTTTCTGTGCTTCCCTCCCGCACTACACGTCAAACATAGACTCAGGTGCCTACAAAGCTTTCAGCTGCCAACACCTGCACATTGTGCTTTTTGTTGCACCTGCAGGTTAGCCATCCTGACTGCCGCGGACGCGCAGAGATTTTGCGCATACATTGCCAGCGCATGTGGTCAGCAGGCAGAATGGAGGTTCCCAAATGGTCGGAGGGTGGCTTTACAGCGTTCCTGACGGTGAGCAGGCTTTCGGACCTAGGCACTAGACGCTTTGCCGTTGTTGTTGTGTGTTCATGCATCCAAGATCGCAACTGACAGTCGCTCAAGGAATGACTGTCTCATCTGTGCATGTGCGGCCGCTGTGCTGCAAATTGTTGTGTTCATACTACTAGTAGTATAACACTTCGAAGTATGCAAGCAGTGTGTGGTAAGCCATGCAGCGTGCTGGTTCCACGTGCTGCCTTAGAGTGCTTGCCTCCCCAACAGCGGTGGTGTCACGTGCATCGCATCTTTGATGTCCTGCAGCAGACCCAGCTCCCATCAGAACCTTGACCGTTTGCTGCGCTTGTAAACACAATCGTGGTAGCACTTAGTGTGCAGCACGCTTGATCAGGTAGTTGTGGTAAATTTGCACCGGACACACGTCTTGCTGGCATCAACATGTCTATATCGAGCGGTAGGTTGTGCCGCGCTGCTGCAGTTGCCGCTCATCCTGACATCGTTGAGCACGCATGTCGTCACAGCTGTGTATGCACGTACTACGTAGTACTTGTACTTACTACGCAGCTGTGCTTTCCGCCATCACAGGATTTGGCGGAGCGCACAGAGGGACTGAGTGGGGCGGAGCTGGCAGGCGTTGTGCGTGCCGCAGTTGCCTATGCACTGGACAGGGCAGCAATGGCTGGCTACCAGGATGCCGCCTCTGTCAAAGCCACCATGCAGGATTTCGAACGCGGCCTGCAAGATGTGCTGCCTACCACCACTGCTGCTGCAGGCAACCCTGACAGCCAAAGTAGTGGGATGGATGTAGGAGCAGGCATGGGCTTGTGATAGGACTCTTCTATTTAACGTAGCTTGTGTGGCGGGCAGAATGCGCAGCTGCCCCAGCAAAGCTGCCCAAACATTGATGATTTCTTTACTGAAGAAGTGCCATGTATGTGGTGCAGTGTTGCCGGCACTGCATGAATTTTACCATGCCTCGGCATGTCTGCCTTACAGTGTGCTTGAATATCAGGCTGGTATCCTACTCACCCATCGCCGCACGTGAAGCCTGCCTCAGCTTACTGTGGCACGCCATATTGCAGCCCCCCCAGCTGGGCAGTGTACCCGGTGTGCTAGGACTGCCAGGAAGCCTGTTAGCTTTTTGGCTGTGCCTTGCCTCAGGCTGTCCGGTGCCACATCATGCAGCGAGATAGTGAACCCCCATGCCGCGGCTATGACATCATGATGTCGTGTTCAGCAGCACCGCAGTGCCGCAACTGCCGTCACTGCGTCATGTAGCGTCACCGCGTTTACACACACCGCTGGCTGCACTCCACAAGTGCGCCTGGTCGGTGCATGTTGTGCGACGCCTTGTGCTGGTAGCTGAATTTCAGGCTTTGTCGCCTGGGGCTTGGGCATCTGAAAATGTGACGTGTCAGAAAGCTGCTGGGGCATGTAAACTACTTCTACTGCCATCACGAGATGTGGGAGATGCATAACAGTGAGAACACCAGCAAGAGAGACGCAGCTGGCCGGCACTTGCTGGTGGTATCACTTGGTGCTGGCCAGGCTTCGGGTGAGGTGATGGCTGCTTCGCTTGCGTTTTCTAGGCTCACCAGTGGTCGTGCAGGCAGCTTGTGTTGCTGTTCGTGCTTGGTCAACTCTGTGTTGCTACTGTAGAAATCAAATTCGCCCCTGGGTCAACAGGTGGGTCAACTCGCACATAACGCCTCACCCCCAACCATGGCCATACGTGGAGCGCGGGGCTCCCCTCCGGTACCCAATTTTTTTGTGCTCAGCAGGTGCATATGAAGTGGCATATGAACGCTTTCGCGAGGGCCGCCGGGGGCCCTCAACAGTGCAAATGTGACACAGCAAGCGCGAAAGCTGCTGCGGCAGCTTGGCACAACTGCAGCCGGCTTCAGCGGAGGGCAGAGCGCGTGCGTGAGCTACGCAGGCACGTAGGCACACTATGGAGGCAAGCCCGGGCAGGGCGTTCCGCGAGGAAAGCGTCAGCAGCGGCAGCAGCAGCAGCGACGACGACATAGTGCTGCCCCACAGCAGCTGCGCCACCAAAGGCAGTGCGCATCGGCAAAGCTATCGTGTGCAAGTACGGCTTCCCCTGCCTTCAGCACTGTAAGCACCCTGAGGAAAAGAGCACTTGGTGCAAGCGCGGCACACGTGCGCGGGGCATCTATTACGGGAGCAATCGCCACTGGGGCCACGTTTGCGAGCCCTGCTTCCCGGACTGGCTCAAGGAGCAAAAAGAGCGATGCTCTGCCGCCCCGCGCCGCCCGTCGGCAGCGGCGCGTCGTGCGGTCGGCGTGCCAGCAACACAGCGCCGCCAGAAGCCCACGAAGGCCGACCTGGAAGCGTGGGAAACTGAGCAGAAGCAGGCCTGTGTGTTCACTGCGAAAGCTCAGCGAGAGCTCGTGGCAGCAGCAGCGTCGAGGTACTTGCGGCAGCTGCCCCTGCCCCTCACCAGTGGCGACCTGACAGAGCCCGCAGATGCAGCAGCAGAACAGAGGAGCAGCACATCAGCAGCCAAGCCTACGTCGGCAAAGGTGGCTGCAGCATTCGCGAGACACCCACGTCTGCCAATGCTCCTGACAGCAGCACCTGCTCAGCGCGCGCTGGCTTGGAAGGGCGACGGTGACTGGACGCCTGAGAGTAAGCGCGCAGCGCTCAACGAGTTCCTGGACTCTGCTGAGTATGTGGCTGTCATTCCTGAGATAGACAGCCGGGCACTGCTGGAGGCGGATGAGCGGTGCCAGGTGCATGACGCCTTTGGCAACAAGCTGGCTGGCAAAGTGCGCCTGTTTTGCCCCCATTGCAAGTCGAACGAGTTCGTCACCTGCCCACCCAAGACAGGAAAGTCAGGGTACAGCATCCACACAGTGTCAAAGGTCAGCCACATTTTGTTGCAGCCAACAGTGTGCATTTGCAACACCAGGTAGAAAGTGTGCCAGCCAGAGTTGCCACTACCGTCGTTGATGTGGTCCTGTACTTGCATGCGGCACTGCATTGCATGCATGCATGGCATGAGCATGGCAGGATGGCAGCAAGCGCACATGATGATAAAAAACACTAGTAGATGACATCAAGTTGACTGCCAGCCCTTTTGTTTTTGTTCATCTGTGCCACCCAACGAACAGGTGCGCAGCGTGCATGGGGTGGGCGGGCACAACCTGATCATCATTGGTGGGCGGTACCATTGCAGCAACCCGAACTGCTCAGCTGTGATCCAAATGATGCAGTCAAAGCCAGCGTACCAGGAGAAGCAGCCGACAACATTCAAGGAGGTCCGCAAAATCCTGAATGGAGGCAAAGGCGCACAATTCAGCCCATGGACCGCAAGCTATCTGGCGCTGCTGGATGTTGCAATACAACGTACGTGATTTTGTTGCTTATCGCAGAACGTCTTGTTTTCAGCAACTTGCCTGGTAGCGCTGTGCCAGCATACATGTAAACATGTGTTCAGTAGCGCATGCAAGTTTTATTTAACCATGGTTGGTGCGCTCTGGTTGTCACCTGAGCTTTTAGCCTAGTGGTGGAGTGCTGTATACCATATGTACTTCACATGGTACTCAAGATTGGGTTAATTGACTTTTGAAGTATACTTGAAGTATACTTGAAGTATTTCGATGTACAAATCGGTACCATGTTATTTGTGCACTTGTATGGGCGGATGCAAGAACCCAGCTCATGTAGTGCATGCCGGCATCTGCCAACCAACCCACTGCCATGCATGTGTGCACGTGTTACTTCGAAATACACACACACACGCACACACATGCTTCAGAAGTATATTCATGAAGTGTATACTTCGAAGTAAACATGTACTTCACGCACACATACTTCGAGGTATATATACATTAGTACTACTAGTGGGCAACACCAGGGATTTACGGGGCCGGTGCTGGTGTGGGGGGGGGGAGCGCACGGCCCTGCATGGTGCTTTGGCGGACGACCTGCCCGGGCCGGGCAGGTCGAGCCGTAGCGTGCCTGCGGCTCAGGCCTGCCCGCTAGCATCTCCTGTGTTCGTATACATACACTGCCAGGCATTTGCCATGGCCACTAGTGCGCGTGCTGGCATGCATGACATGGGCCGTTGCACGCCCACAAGTGCAAATAAATACTACTACTATAGTAGTAGTACTTCAAGAACCATATCCACCTATGTACACATCAAATACAGATCCGCTAATGTAGTGCTGTGGCAACATGCCAGGCTTTGTTTAGTACGCAGTGCTGAGCATTGCCAGCTTGTTCGCTCGCTAGCATGTCTGATCATGTTTTTTCGGTCGCATGCAAAAAGGGCTTTCCGCGCCCTAAGCGGAGTTAGTAAAATTTTTAAACACATATGTATACTTGAAGTATCATACTTCAAGTACCGTCTAGTGCTTATTCAACCCCCCCCTCAGTAAATAGGGAGGGTTTTAACTGGGCGTCCCCAATTACCCCCCCCCCTTTTAACCGGCGCGCCTTATTTACTTCTCCCCCCTTTTAACCCGGCCCTTCCTTTTTACTACTTCTGAATCACCCCCCCCTAAACCTGGTGCCATCTAATGTTTTGCCCCCCCCACCACCCAGCACAGCCAGCACAGCCTGTTTCTGCTGGGTGCAT
>JAULBY010031484.1:0-15600 GCA_032358315.1 Ophiocytium majus
GGGGGGGGGGGCAGGTGTGAGTGAGTATGCAAGACTGCAGCAGCACCGGGTGTGTGTGTGTGGCGGCGCCAGGGCCGGTTGGTGTGGCGGGCTGAGTAGGTGTGATGTGTGTGCATGTGCGGGGCGTGATGTGCACCAGCTGCTGTTGCTGCCGTGGGTGAGTGGTACATGTGTATGCATACTCTTTTTTGTGCGTCTCTTGTAGATGTGTACCTGGGCAACTACTGGGGCGCCAGAGAGTACCACTACTGAGCGCACCATTCAGCACTGCACGTACGTGTAGCGCATGTTACTGTCACGGTGGGCAAAACAGCTACAGTGGGGTACCCAAAGCCTATCAACTTCAACTTGTGGTGCACACATGCCCTCACTCTCTATGACAAATATACAAACTTCAACTTCAAGTATGCTGGCACACCCTGGTACACCAGCACCCTTCAGGCCTCCGCACGGCTCCTACCCGCTACTACGGCACTGCTGACCTGACCGCACGGGGTGCCTGTACCCAATGACAGCCGCCGCAGAGTCGTAGCTGAAGAAGTATGACCTTGAAGTTCATGTGCAGTTGAAGTTATGCAGTTGAAGTTACGCACATGAGGGTGCCTTGTGTCTGTGTGGACACTGCGCATGACTGCTGCCACAGAATCAAGGCGGGAAGAAATGAGTACTTGAAGTTCAATTGCAGTTGAACTTTAAGGCGCCGGAGGCACTCACCCCAGATTCTTTTTGGTCCAGCCAACGGTGGGCGCGGCCTGTGTGTTGGTGTCAAAGACGTAGTGCCGGACGAAAACGTCCTTGTTGCTGGTGCCGGTTTCGTCATCGGCGCTCGCAGATATGTCGTAGTCTGAGGGGTGGCGCACAGGCAAACAATACATGTGTGTGTATGGTTTCATGTGCGTGGTATTGTATACTTCAAAGTACATACATGTAGACATGTCATATGGTATCGTGGTGTATAGAGATGGCGCACAGGCAGACAATACATGTGTGTGTATGATTTCATGTGTGTGGTATTGTGTATAGATGTCATGTGGTATGGTATTGTACGTATACAGATATCGTAGTCTGAGGGGCGGCGCAAAGGCAGACAATACATGTGTGTGTGTATGGTTTGACATGTATAGGAACGATAATAAATGAGGTGTGTGTGTCACATGTGTACGGTACAAGAGCACTAAACAATCATGGTGCTGTTTGCTGCTCGCAGAGATGCCGTGGTCTGAGGGGCGGTGGCAGGCCAGGCAACGTGGGTTGAATATTATCGCTATACATATATATATGATAGAAATGTAGGTGCATGTGTACATGTGCTTCTGAGTGTGCAGTACAAGTGCATTGACTATGGTGCTGTTGCTGCTCGCTAGTGTGCAAAGACGTCGCAGTTCAGGGGCAGCGCGAGGGCAGGCCAAGGCCATGGGATTGTGATAGCAGGTGTGTATGTATGTCTGCATGTATGCATGTACTTCAGAACATGTACACATACAGCACAAGTACAATTAGTGATCATGGTGCTGTTGCTGCTCACAGAGATATTGCACCCTGACACAGAAGCATCAGCAGACACTGTGCTTGTACTGTACACTATTGCAATAGTAGGTGCGTACATGTGCGGACATGTACACAGTATTTGGAAAGGGCGCGGAAAGCTCTGCGCACATGGTATACACCACATTGCTGTACAGTACCACTTGGATCGAAACTCATGTACATTGCTCCAATAGCGGAGTTGAGGCATGAAAATTTGTCATGGGCAACTTCAAAGGGGCGTTGCACGCCCAAAACCATGTCTGTGAAGTATGTATTCACCAAAGGTAAGACTCAGCACGGCACACTATGGCCTATCACAGCCTGCGCAAGGTGCAACTACGTGAACTGGCTGGACAGTAAACAAAGGGTGCAGCGCGGTCGAAACCAGTACAGCAACAACACAACGATAGGTATACCTAAGGTGTACTTCTGAAGTACACGGCTTTTGGAAAGAGGTTGGGGAGGCGCGTCCGGCGGCGCAGCTCCACCCCTCACTTCCTTCAACAAATTCCACATCATAAGACATAGGGCAGTGGTGGGGAGTCACACGCAGGCCGCGTGCTCACCTGTCGACCCCGTGACAACAAACCCCCATAACCATGTTTGTGGAGTACTTCAGAAGTACATTATGTTACATAGAGTAGCGGCGGGCAGTCACATGCTAGCCGCGTGCTCACCTGTCGACCCCGTGACAAAGAACGCATTTGTGCCAAGGGCCGCGGTCGCGACAGGAATGGTGGCCGCGTCAGGCACTCCCTCCAACAGGTTTATCTGCTGAATCCACAGCAGCTCCCCGTTGTCCAGCCGCAGCCGCGCAGCGACCATGTCCATGGCGCCAATCTTGGCGTTGGCGCTGATGAAGTCGGCGGTGATGAAGGGCTTCATCTGGGGATGCACAAGCATGCATGTTTACGAATGATCAGCGGCGCGTTGACGAAGGGCTTCATATGGGGATGCACAAGCACGCACGTTGCGCATGATCAACGGATTTTTTTTTACACATATGTACTTCAAGAAGTACTTCAAGAAGTATATGCGTAGTATATGGCGTTGGCGCTGACGAAGGTCTTCATCTGGAAATGCACAAAAGTGTACGTTTGCGAATATGGTCAACGGCTTGTACATGCACGCATTGCCTAGCGTGTTCGCTAGCAACGGCATGTCTGGTCACCCTTTTTCTGGTTACACGCGCACCGTGTGGCAAAGGGCTTTCCGTGCCCTAAGCGGAGTTCAACAAAAGTACCATGGCATGTACTTCGTACACATATTCTGTGCAGTCGCGATTTAGTGCACTGCCATTTAGCGCGGTATGCGGTTTAGTGCGGGGTCCACAGACCTGTCAAAGCCCACATGATTCTCTATAAAAAGTACACAATGCCCTACTTGGTTTGGTGCAGGTCTTGCTTTAGTGTGGGTGCTAGGCGGGTAACACTACCCTGCACTAAATCGCGAGTGAAGTGTATGCGAGACTTGCTGCCCAAGTAGGCGCAGTCTGTGCTTTGTTCGTCCCTTGCACGGGTTTCATCCCGAGGTGACTGCCCCCTCCAGTGGGTACACATAGAGTTTACCGTCGCTACTACAGTGGCAGATGAGTTTTCACGTAAGCTGTATACGCACCCGTGAGACCGCCTTCTCCACAAACAAAATGATTTCACCGACAGGTCCGCATACGGCACGTATCGGTGCCTTTCGATGATCTCCTGCGCCGCTTGCACCTTTTCAAATAGCCTAACTCAGCTTTTGAAAAATGATGGTAACAACCGGTCCGCACATGGCGTAAATGGGTGGGGCTTTTGCTGCGCTGTTTGCACCTTGTGAACCAACTGCTTCAGCTAGCCTTCTCGCCGAAAAATGTGCCAGTTTCGGCTCCCTAGCTCTACCTGGGGGTCGTCGCTCATGTTGCCGGCTGTTACGCCCGCGATAGCAACCTATGAGCTGACTCAGCTTTTCCTTTTGTCGAAAAATGTGCCAGTTTCGGCGTCCCTACTAGTACTTTTACCTGTGGGTCGTCGCTCATGTTGCCGGCAGTTACGCCCGCGATAGCCACCTGCATGGTGGAGCCCGAGGCAATGCCCATGCACTTGTCATCGCTGTCGCTGCCGCCCTGCCAGCAGCAGCAGGCACAGCAGCAGGGGGGCAGGGGCGCTGTGTCAACAAATATTGCTGGAATGTTACACCACACAGTACAGTAGGGGTGAGGGGTATGGCACCCAAGTGGAAATCGGCATCTCAGTGTAACGGAGCCCATACGTCAGCATGTGTATACATACATGTACACCGGCCTGGTGGTCACCGGTAGCAGGGCGCCAGCAAGGCACGCAGCCGCCCATGTTTGTAGGGCCAGTCACTGTAGCAGTTTCGAGAAGCAGGAAAGTTCACGGTGCAGACGGCACACGCGCCTGCTTGCTCGGCAAGCATCACGTCTTCATGAACACTTGGACATGCATGTAACATCCCGCTCAGGCACCCACGCGCCAGGACAAAGCAATGTTACAAAGTTCTGTCCAGTCGCAGCGGCACCGCATATGCATGTAACCACCGTGATGTGTTCACAAGCCACGAACACACATGAAGTCACGTTCATCCCGCCCTGCCACCCACCTGCCAGGCCCACACAACGCTGCTGCCCCCGAGCGCGCACGCGCCGCAGACACGGGCAACCACCGTGACGTGTTCACAAGCCATGAACACACATGAATGCATGTTCAGCCCGCCCACCTGCCAGGCCCACACAACACTGTCGCCCCCGCACACCCGCGCCACAAACGCATGCAACCACCATGCGTTCACAGGCCATGCACACACATGAAATTCATGTTCAACCCGCCCACCTGCCAGGCCCACACGACGCTGTTGTCGCTGCGCACCCGCGCCACAAACATGTCCGTGCCCCCCCCCACAGTGCCCATGGTCACCACGCCCACGCTCGTGAACTCGCCCGTCACGTAGCCGCACACCAGGAACTCCAGCTCCGTCTCCGGCACGGCCGCGACACTGGTGATGAACATGGTCACGTTTGAGGTGCCGGCGTTGCCCGGCAGCTGAAGGGGCTCTCCTGACGCCAGGACTGTGGCAGTGTCCTGGGGGAAGGGAACTCGGTAGACCAGTCCCTGCTGGAGGGAGTCCGCGTTCTCGGCGCCTGGGGAGGCGCGGCGCGGCGGCGGCGGCAGCGGCAGCGGTGCTCAGCGACAGCAGTGCACGGCGGAAGCGATGCCAGCGGCAGGGGGGTTCGGCAGTCGAACTGCTTAGCAGCAGCGGTGCCAGCAGCAGCAATGATCAGCAGCAGCAGTGTACAGTACAAGCGGTGCCAGCGGCACGGGCGCTCAGCAGCCGCGGCGCCAGCAGCAGGGGCGACCAGCAGCCGCACTGCTTGGCAGCAGCGCCAGCGGCGGCAGTGGTGCCAGCAGCAGCAGTGCGCGGTGAAAGCGGTGCCAGCAGCAGGGGCGCTCAGCAGACACGGTGCTCAGCAGCAGCAGTGATCAGCAGCAGCGGCGCCAGCGGCAGCAGTGGCGCCAGCAGCAGCAGTGCACGGTGGAAGCGGTGCCAGCGGCAGGCGCGCTCAGCAGCCGCGGTGCTTAGCAGCAGCGGTGCCAGCTGCAGCAGTGATCAGCAGTAGCAGCACTGCTCAGCAGCAGCTGTGCTCAGCAGCAGCAGTGCTCAGCAGCCGCACTGCTCAGCAGCACCACTGCTCAGCAGCAGCGGTGCTCAGCAGCAGCAGCGCTCAGCAGCCGCAGCGGCGCCAGCAGCAGAAGCGCTCAGCAGCAGCACTGCTCGGCAGCCACGGTGCTCAGCAGCAGCGGTGCTCAGTAGCAGCAGAGGCGGGCGTCACGGGGGTAAGACCCCCCAGAAAAAAAAAGGATGGAGGCTGAAGAGGGCAATTCAGCCGGCCCAATGGCGCGATGAGATGCACACCTCACCGTCTGCCAAGGCACACGTTACACCGCGCGCATGGTGCACCCGTCCCGGCAGGGCGCAGCCAGGCACAAGGTGCGCCAGCGCGTGCTACGGCGTGCCGGCCGCAAGCTGGGCCCCGGACCCTACTCCTGAGACCATGCCGGACCGCCACGGAAGGTCGAAAGTGCTTTGCTGGTTAGAGCCGCCCCATTTGTCCGGAAGGGATCGCAGCGGCAGCAGCCACATGGCCATGCAAGTGTGTGGCAGTGGCGGAGGTGCCTGTACCAGAGGCTGTCCGTGGCAGTGGCCCCCTCTCATCGGGGCGCCTTACTGGAATCGCAGGCGGGAGCAGTTTCAAACCCAGGTGTACCATACCTTACCACTCATATGGCTGTGTAAACGGCGTGCGTTTTGAAGTATGCCGTGCAGCCTGTGTGCGGACCAAATAGCTGATGGTGAAACGGAGCCAGGCTATGAGCCTTCAGGAGCAGCTGAACACCTTCCAGTGGGGCAGCTAAGAACACCTTCCAGTGAAGCCCATGGGCATTTTTGCCAGAGAATAAAAAAACACGTGCGCTTATGCACACCAATGCTAGCCGCAGCCGTCCTCGCGCTATGCGCATGCTGCCGCTGTGTGCCTGGTGTGAGCTGGCTGATCACCGGTGCTTTGCGCACTTGCAAGTGAGCACAGCACCGCCGCAGGGCTGCTGAGCACTGCTGCTCACGCTGCTGCACCGCTTCCCACCTCGCGAATACGAGTGCAGGCACTATGTGAGCGTGTCACTGGGCTAGTGGCATGGCGGCAGCAGCAGCAGGCTGAGCCTGTCAGCTGGTTCCGGTGGTCAGTGGGGAGGGCTTCAAGCAACGACAAGACGAGCACCGGCCTGCGACACCCAGAACGACTCTGTGGCACGGGCACGACACCACAGGAGGTTGGCATGTCTTGACCGAATGCCAGCGGGACTTTATATTCCCACTCAATGCTGCGCCATGTTCGCGAAGCAGGCTCGCCGCTGCTGCTGGCGCAACTACTGTACTCCAGCTCGGCTTGGCGCCATCTTGCCTGTCCGTTGGCGCCAGTGCGCGCCGCCTTGCGGGGAAAACACCCGGCACCACACCACCGGCAATGAGCCGTCCGAAGAAAGCAGCAGCTGCTTTCGCTACACTCGCCACCCTGCTGGCACAGGGTGCGCTCCCCATCCCCTGTGTTGCATTATAAAAATGTGGGCGTGTTCTGGTGGCGAAGACATTTCTGTCAAGAAACAACAGGACGCTGTGCTGCGGCCGTGGCCACCGTCGCAGCAGCTTCACTCACCACTGTTGCAGCTGCCCTCCGTGTACCCCGCCGCCACCACGTCCCCATTCGCCAGCTGCACGCCGGCGACGAACTCATCGTTGCCGGCGGTGGGGCACAGGTGTGCTCCGAACTCAACACTGCCATATATTAGGCCGTTGTTGTCCTCGTCACCGTCATCACTCATGGCTGCCGACGGCGATGAGCGGCGCCAGATGGGGCGTCCACTCCAGCTCTCGCGCGCTCTCCTGCTGCTGCCGCTGCGTGCCCGCCAGGGCACAAATGCCCCCCACCCTCACAAAACTCGCGAAGTCGAACACCAAAAGAAGAAGGTCGACCGATGAAGCCGGTCAAACTGGTGTGTGTGCCCGGTTCACGAAATTAGGTATCGGTGACATTGGTGACAAGTAAGTATTCGGGTTTGCGCCAAGAGATCGGTTGAAGTTGTTGTGGGAGTGAGACGGACGTCACAAAGCTGGCGTCCGCGGAGATGATGCTGAAGGCGTGGCCAGCTGCTAGGGCGGTGCTGCTGCAGCCGCTGCGCCGGCCTGCGCTGCGCAACTTGTCTGGTGCTCTGTGCCTGCGTGCATGGGCAACAGACCAGCTTCAGCGCCAGGAGCGGCTTTGGATACCGTGCGTATGGCGGAGGGCAACATTTCCGTGCCCGGAGGGGGCTCCCCACCACGCCCGGCGGTGCGGCTAGACGCAGGCAAGCCGGCGCAGGCCCGGAAGGCGGGAATGTAAGGAAGGAGCTGCTGGCTGAGCGCATCAAGCGGCTGGGCGGGCAGGGGCGGTGGGAGGAGGTGCTGCAGCTGATAGATGCGCCAGAGCAGGCCAGCCTGGAGAAAAACGCCAGGGTGCTGGAGGCTGCGTTGCAGGCTGTGGGCCGCTGCGGCAGGCGTGACGAGGCAATGCGACTGCTGCGGCATCTGGAGGCGCAGCAGCAGGGGCCAGCGTCAACCTTTGCCTACAACCACGTCATCAATGCGCATGCAACATGCGGCGACTGGCGAGGCGCCATCGATGTTCTGGAGGAGTGCATGCGGGCCAGGGGCGTTAGCCCCAACATCTTCTCGTTCAACATGGCCTTAAACGCCTGTGTTGCAGAGGGGCGGGTGGTGAAGGCGAACCTTCTGCTGCTCGAATGCAGGGCAGCCAAGGTCAAACCGGACTTCGTCATGTACGGGACGCTGATCGACATGCATGCCAAGTTGGGCGACGTGCGTGGAGTGCTGGAGTACATGCGGCGCGCGCGGGCGGACGGGGTCAGGCTGGACGTGAGGGAATTTAATGCGGCGCTGGACGCATGCAGCAAGGCGGGAGCGGCCGACTCGGAGACAGCCGGGAGATGTGGAGCAGCATGGAGGCGGCAGGCGTGAAACCAGACACGCAGTCATGGAACCGGCTACTCGACGCCCTTGGTAGGGGGCAGCAGCTGGAGCTAATGATGGAGCAGCTGGAGGCGATGGAGGGTGCAGGATGCGCACCAGACATGATCACCTACAATGTGTTGAGCAACGGCTTTGCACTGGCTGGGGATGCACAGCAGGCGCAGGCGATGTTCGACCAAGCGGTGCGTGCCGGCATCACCCCCAATGCGCACATGTATGCCACGCTCATCAACGCGTACGCCACAGCTGGAGATGCGGAGGGCGCCCGGCGTGTCTTCGATCAGATGCCGCCTAAGCGTCGTGACAGTGTCATGTTCAACACGCTCATCAATGACGTGTACGCCACTGCTGGCGACGTGGAGGGCGCCGAACGCGTCTTCAACCTGCTCCCACCTGAGCAGCTTCACACTGCTACGTACCGCACCCTCATCAAGGCATGCGCCGCAGCTGGCGATGCGGAGGGCGCCAGCCGTGTTTTCGACCGGTACGTCAGGGCTGGCAATGTGGACGGCCCCAACCGTGTCTTCTGAGTCAAACAGGTGCTGCCCGAGCCTGATGGCACATAGCAGCCTGGGGCAGGTGCACTGTATTTAATTAGGGGGGGCGTTGGACAGCGCATTCGCATGGTTGGCGGCATGTGTGGGGGGTGACCCTGCCCCCTCAATTCGACTGTGCAATATAGGTGTAAATTGTAGCACTAGCCAAGGTGTAGCTGTAGGTAGCGGATGCGCTGTTTGCTGACCGCCCTGGCACCTGGTGTCATTCGGCCTGTTGCCCAGCGCGCTGGCGCACGAACGCTGAGCATGCCAGTTTTTCTGACACTGCAAGTGCCAATGGCGCTGGCAGTGGTGCGAGTGATGCTAGGTGGGACGGTTGTTGAACAGCAGGCCCGGAGGAGCCTGTTCTTGACCAATGTGTAATGATGTGCGCGAGCAGTGCTGTGCGAGGGGTTGTACATGCATGCTTGTAACATATGCTGCGGTCCCAACTTGGATGGATGCGCTGCTGTTGTCAATGACTGTTGTGTGCTTTCTCTCTGTTGGTTTGCGCAGTTGCATGGCCTGTTTGTAGTGGTGGCTACTGGCGTGTGTGAGCATTGGCCTTGCTGTGCAGCGCGGTCACCACGGCTCAGGCACGTTTCCAGGTTGCTTATGCACGCGCGCAACAGCTGCTGTCATCATAAGAGCCAGTGGCACTCCAAGTTGGCCTTGCCAGGGTGCAGGTGCTGCGTGACTTGCGGTCGCAGGAGCGGTACTGTAACATGGTCCCTCTGAGTTAACTGCAGCCATACGCGCTCAGGATGTGCACATACCAGATTTCAGGTGCCTACTAATAGTCTTGTACCAAGGGGGGTGCAAGGGCCTGGGCAGGTCACGCTAGCCAGCAAGAAGCTGTGGCAGCTAGTAGTACTCTACGCCCCGGTGGTGTGACACTGAGGATTCTAAACGGATGTCCCTAAGGGTCTAAGACTTGAAAAATTCACTATGTGCGAACACGCATGCATGCCATCGCTGGCCCTACCAGCACTGCCACTTGCAGTACCACTGGCAATTGAATGCCATGCAAGATCACAGCACACTGGCAGGCCAGCCTGAGTTGCGCGAGCTTCAATTTGACACACGTGTGTCTCCCATATGCAAAGCTGCGCTGCAGCAACACAATCTTCAAGTTGATGTTTCAAACAAGGTCCCCAATCTCCAGCTGCTGCACCGCCCCCCCCCCCACACCCTACAGTAGGGACATGTACACACAGCAACAATGGCAGGACTCAGCAGCACCTTGTCGAATTGTGCGCACAGCTCTGTTTTGGACTGTATTTATACTTCAGAAGTATTATTATCATACAGATGCTGACTCAGCAGAAAGTGAGCGAAAACGCAACGCTGCCAGGCACCACACACACGTCGACGGCGGGTGACCGCCCGCCCACCGCCACAATGCCTGCATACGGGCCGCTGTCGCACACCGCAAGTGCAAACGCGGACTTGGCGGAGGTGCGGGTGGTGCTCTCGGGCTCGAGGCTGCACCAGCGCCACTGGGACAGCTGGGGCTCCGCGCCCACCGTGAGCAGCCTGCTAGGCATATTGCAGTGCAAGTTGCACATGTGCATTGCAATTTTGCAGCAGTGAGTTGGGTGGCACAGGGAAGGCGGACTGGTGTGTGAGCTGCTGCTGATGCATGAACACATTGAAATGACACTTGATTCATCCACAAACTAGTCTCAGGGGCATGCAGTAACAAGTGCAATGGGCGTGCGCTGCAAGCTGCACAGTGAATAAGCGGGTGGGTGCATCCTACTTTGGGAGCGCCCCTCGTGCACATGACAAGTGTCAAGGCACAAGCAGATCGCACCGGCCACCACCCACACCCAGGGCCACCTTAGAGTGTACTCTCCTGACCAGTTGCTGCAGGCCCACGACGATTATCGCAATTGGCTAATGCTGAACTGATTGCGAACAACCTTGCGCAGGCACAGGCATTTGTGCAGCATTATGTCATGTACTAATGTAGCATACTGCTGCAGGAGCACATGAACTTGCACAGTACTACAATAGTGTTATTTTTGGTACTTCAGGAGGTAGGTACTACTATAAACACGTCCATGGCAAAGCGCTTACCCTTCATTCCGCAGCTCCATCGCATGCACCGGCGCCACCACAGACTGCCTGCTGGTGACCATCTGCGAGCCCAGGTGGTACACCCCCAGGTGCCCCCCCCCCCGCCCCTCCGCCCCCTCCCATCCCCCTCCAAACGCCAGCCACCCGCCGCCCCCCGTCCCCCAGCGCACCCCGGACACCCAGCCGGAAGCTCCCACTGGCACGTCCCAGCTGCCACTGGCAGCAGTTACGCTGTAACTGTTGGACTTGGCCCCACTGGCAGGGGCGGGGTCCAGGGGTCTCAGCATAGCGAGGGGGGCGCCGGCGCGGGAGTCCCAGATGCCGACAGTGGCATCATTTGCGGCGGTTACAAAAGAGTGGGGCGCGTCCGGGCACGCGTCGGCCGCGAGGAGGTACGCGGCGTGGCCCGAGAAGGTTTCGGTAACGTCCCCCGTGGAAAGATCCCAGCGGTAGGCGCGCGCGTCGCCGCACGCGCCAAGAACGGCGGAACCGGGCGCGTCACAGCACTGAACCAGCGCATTCACCTGCCGGGTGTTGTCAGCGGCAGAAGCGCCATTGGAGGTGTGTCATTAATGTAAGAGCTTGCATTTGAATAGTGCTGTAACAGTGGGAAGTAAAGCTCTGAGTCAAACAACAGCACAGACTCTCAAGCAATTGCGGAGCTGCAGCAACGCCAGATGGCGCGGCACAGGTGGAAGCTACGGTGTGGCTGAATACTTGTACTTCTGAAGCACATGTAAGAATGTTGTGGAGCATGCAGCAGCAGCGTGTTTCCTGCTGTATCGCTACAGCAGCAGGCCATGGATCCAGGCGGAAGACAAAACTAAAAGAAAACTAAAAAAGGGTGCCCCAGTGGTTGGCATCGCAGCAGTTGTTTGTGTGTGCGAGGTCAAGGTTGGCAGTGAAGGGCTGGCCGTCAGCACAATGCCAGACATCACTTGGTGTGGTAGGGTGCCTGCCACTTGGCAGAAAGAAGAGTGCTCAACGAGCGAAAGAGGTGCCCATACATCATGTGATGCACTCAGTTTGGTGTGCTGGGCTGGAGCATGCCTGTGGAACGTCAGGCGCGGGTGCCGAACGCGGAAGCAGGTGGCAACTGGGCGACTCCTGCCAACTCTTACCTCCTTTGTCTACAAGTAGTTTCAATAACTTGAACTGCGGCCGTGCGAAAACCCAGCCCATGCAAGCCAGCATGAAGCAATGGCACACGCCACCCCGTACAGACATACTCAGAGTTCTTAACAGTCAACAACAACTCTTGAATAAGCACTGCAAGCAGGCAGGCCTGAGCGGCCTCCAGGCTAGAGCTCAACCAGCCACGGCAGATGGTCTGCCAGGGAGTCCAAGAGAGCAGCGTTATCACCCGGCCCCTGCGCTTCTCTATTGTGAGTAGTTACCCGGGCAGGTTCTATTGGCCCCAAACAATGTGCGGACGCTACGCTACTTGGAGACCAGTCAAACGTGGAGACCAGTCAAACAAGAATATCACAAAAAATCACAAAACCGCGGAATGTTTGTTATAGCTGACGATGCAACACAATGTGGGGGATGAATAACATTTGCAGCCACAATAACTTCAGTATTGATGTCAGTGACCTGGTAAATAGTTTGATCACAAGAGGGTCAAGCTTCAGTCCACTGGTGGCACCACGTCCGAGTCCACTGGTGACACCAGGCCGAGGATAATGTTTCAACAACCCATGTGCCTACAGGGTACCCCCCGCAGCTTCTAAAGAAATCGCAGCCTGTCACACCACATGTGGGTTGTGTACACCAGCCCTTGCTCTACAAAAATGGCCGCATCACTGAACGCGAAGAGCATTGGGTAGGAACTCACCTCGGGTAGTGGCAACTTTGCTCCTCGCCGCCCCTGTGCCTGCGGCGCCCGCAGCTGCAGGCAGGCGTCTGGCGGCTTCTCACCACTCTCAAGGCACTCCACCAGCACCTCCCACCTCCATGCTAGCGCAGCCCTGTCCCCCCCGCACAGTAGTAGGCACCCCCCCCCCTCCCCCACGAACGTCAGGCAGTTGGTCGCCCCTCCTTCCGTTTGGAAGGACAGATCCGGGGTGGTATCTTTGTCCCTCGCCCCCCCTTCCGCCATGTAGGGGGCCAGCTCCCACGCTGCCACCCTCCCTCCGTCGCTTCCGACCACCAGGTAGCGGCCGTCGGGCGAGAACGCTGCAGACAGGACGGTGGAGTAGGCGTGCCTGCGTGCCCGGTTCAGTGCTTCCACGTGTGCCTGCAGGTTGAACTGCTCTGGCTCCCAGAAGGTGGCGCCATCGGCACTTGTCCAGGAATAGGGCTCTGCGGATGCACCACCGCCCGCCGCTACCTCAACAGCCATGGCCTCCGCTGTGGTGCGCCAGGGCAGGGCTCCCGTAGTTTGGGGAGTGCTTGCCTCAGCAGCGATGTTGCTGGTGGTGGCAGCTTGGTTTGGCAAGGTTGGGGGTGTGGGAGCCAATGCTGGCTCTGTTGTGGCCGCACGCAAAGCTGACTGCACTCTGTCTGCTGATGCTGGTGCCAACCTCCTCTTGCCGGCGCAGACTTGGTGGTGCGATGGCTGTTGCCCTCCAGTATATGTGGCGCTGTATGCATCATCTTCATGGTGTGAAGCAGTCTAAGCAGGTGACACGCCATTTTTGCTGAACAGAACACACACCACAGCACCGCACGTACTTGCGCCTTACTGGCGGTCGCAGCAACATGATGCTGCTGCGCAGGAGACACAGCAACAGCGGCACGTGCTGCCACAGGGCGGCTCCGCTGCTGCTGCCGCTGCTATTGCGGCTGCTGCTCGCAGGCAGCGCATTTGCGTTTGTGCCCGGCGCACCGTCAGGCGGCCACTGCAGCCTCACTACATGCATACGCTCTGGTGGCGGTGCTGCACGGACGACAACAGCAACGGCAGCAGCTGGGGCATTCGAACCATACGAAGCTGAGGCACAGTTGGAAGGTGGCGTCGATGCAGCACCTTCAGTCACCGTCATCGGTGCTGGGGTGGGAGGTGAGCAAAAAACATCTGTGCACGTGTCACAAGCCTCTGAGTAGCAGTTGGATGCGCACTGCTGCGCAGTTGCTGTGTGCGTTGCCAGGTGCGGTGCCGGTGCCGCTGCACTTCTTCAAGCGTGGCAAACGGCTGGTGTGCGCAGCTTGTGCCCCGCAACAGCAGATACTGTCACCATGGTGGCTTGCACTAACCAGGGAGTCAGCTGTCTTCACACCCGGCAACTTTTTGCCAGCAAGCACACCACTGTTGAGCAGCACTGTGACAGTAGCACCACAAAACAAAGGCACACTTCCAGTCGAAGGCGGCGGCTTGCGTCACTTCCCCACATTTGTGGGACACCAGTGCCATTTTTAATGCTTAAACTGCAGCAGTCTGTGCAGCATGCTGACTGCTGCCGCAGCGGCAGTGTGTGACATGTGGTGCACCAATGCCAGCTGCAAGTTGCACCCAGCCCCCAGGCCCACCACTGTAATAAGCTGTGCCCTGTGGCATGCGCTTGCCGTGGTGTTGCAGGGCTGGCTGTGGCGGCGCGGCTTGCCAAGGCGGGGGCAAAAGTGCTGGTGCTCGAGAAAAACGGAGAGGAGGATGTCGGCGGGCGCGCAAATGAGAGAACCCTGGAAGGTGGGCACAATTTTTGAAGATTCGGAAGGTTGTGACACGCTAGTACCTGTCTAATTTTATTTGGTGGCCACAAACTTGTGCCAACCAAAGTTTGGAATGCCATCGTGTGCCTGTGTAGCCCCTCACGCAGTTGGTACGTCCTTGAGCCTTTTGTTTGAGTTGCCAAGTTGGACGGGCTGCCGAATCCTACTGTACGCAGGTCCATGAACTTCAAGTTGAAGTAACCTCCCCCCTTTACTGGCACTCTCTGATTATTTCACCTGCCCATTAGATAGTGTTTCCCGAAGTGCAAGCCCCCCTCCCCCCCCATTACTGGCCAACCTTTATCATGCGCGCCATAATTGTTTGAAGTATACGTGAAGTATACTTTGAAGTATGAGTACAGAGTGAACCATTATGGTATCATTTGCACTCCCAGAACACCCGAATGGTTTATGATTAGTGCCAGTGGTCTACAGCAGCACCAGCAGCAAAGTGCAGCAGAGGAATATGGCAATTCAGCTGGAAGCTAGAGCAGGCAGCAGCCATCATGTTGGCTGCTGCAGCAGTGAACACGGCTCTCAGAGCTTGCCGACACAGTAGCAGGGGCGACAGCAGCAGCGCCTGGCTTGCCATGGATGCCGCTTAGGGTTTGCTGGCCAGAGGCTCCCAGGCTCTGCTGCCACTAGTGCCCCCCCCCCTCCACATCTAGGCGGCCCTGGCGTCGGCGCTCAGCCTGGCGCAGTGGCACTGCGGCACCTGACTCACAACCGTTACGGTGCAGGCGATGCAGATGGTGGTGCAGCGGCAGCAGACCCAGGGCAGTTTTGATGCTGTGGCAGCGACGCCAGGCCGGTCACTGGCCTGGCTGGAACAAGTTCGGTTGAATCATGTGGTTGCTGCAGCATCAGCGTCCTGCGACACCAGAAACGGGGGACGAACGAACAAGATAAGGTTCAAGCCTGTGTGTGACACTGTCCACTCGTGGGTCCTCCAGCATTGCTACACCTGTCGCGTCCTGAGCAGCAGGTGTGTTAAGGGAGGCCCTGGGGACGAGTTTGGACAGGCCACCGTGCCACGCAAATCAGCTTTGGTGCGGATACCACTACTGCTCTTGCAGGCTACCACTTCCTGGTCAACAGCTGCACAGTGTGAGGAATGATGTCAAAGGGCATGATGGCATGCACCCATCCCATGTGAAAGAAACCAAAAAGGTGACTGAGCCCAGGTACTCCCGTGGCTGGGGCAGAAAGCCAGGCCGAAGCCTGT
>JAULBY010031495.1:0-15595 GCA_032358315.1 Ophiocytium majus
GCGCTATCTTTGCTTTGTTCACCCCCTTGCACGGGTCCGCCCAGGGTGACGGCCCCTACCGGTGGGGAGACCTAGAGTTCATCGCTCCTAGATTGAGTTTTCATATGTGTATGTCTTCACCTGTCTAGTAAATATTTACTTCGGTGAACGAAGTACCAATCAGCGGCCTGTGCACATACGTAGGAGGGTGGGAAGAGGGGCCCGCAGAGGCAGTGCAGAGGCACTTGTAAGCCACCTGGGTGCTGGCAAGTTTATTTATATTTATTTAAAGTATAAGGTATGCATTATCTTACATTGTTCGAGGCATATGGTGTATACATGTCATACCTTGAGCAATACATGTATACAGTACTGTACTGGAACGGTATTCTTCCTCGAAGTACATGCAACCCCGGTCCATGTGCTTTTCGAACGGCATTAACAAGTGCAAGCTGACAACTCTACATGCCGCTTGCAGTGTTTGGTCACATCTCCAGTTTCTTGCCTTTCCCCAGTCAAAAGACACAAAATCCACCAAGGCTATGACAACCCCCTGTTTGTACACACAAACAAGGGCTGCTGCAAGGTGCAAGGCACTTGCCCACCAGCGTGAAAGCCCTCACAACAGGGGAGCAGGTAACACACCCACATATCGGGCAGGGGTGCTCGCCAAAAAGGTACACACATGACCAAAATCCTACCGGTGACAAAAAGGGAAATGGCTGGACGCAGCGGTGGCACACACATCACGGTATCTGAGTGAGCGACAACAGAGATATTTGCCAATGGTACTTGGGCAGCACGTGCGTCATGCCCAGTCTCCACGTGCGTGACCATGTCATCATGGGGGTCTGCAAAACTGCCGCGCCGCACTGCACTCTCACTCTGCAGTGGATGCGCACACTGCCTATGTTGCTACAGCCGGCCATACCTGTGTAAAAATACTTTGAGGTACACGATAGCTCCCATAATTACGTGTAACATTTCTGGCGGCAACATGCCTGTGCACCCCTCCATAAGCTTCGGCGCCTGCACATACTTCTGAAACACATATAAATACACATGCACATACACATACATTACATGCACTTCGAAGTACCGGTACATACTACTTCAAGTACATAGTACCCCATACCGTATTATATACATATCGTATTATATATTATATATATAATAACATACATTACATACCGTATTATACATTCAGAAGTATAATGCGAACAACGTGCCTGTGCGCCCCCTCCATGAGCTCCAGCGCTTGCACCGCCACCGCCAGGCACTCCACATCGCACAGCAGCACCCTGGTCTCCGCGTGCTCCAGCTGAAACGCCACATCCGCGGGGGTCAAGCGCGTGTTGATGGTGTGCAGAACCGCGCCGCTGCCCGGCACTGCAAAATGTGCCTCCGCCATGGCTGGCGTGTTGGGAGACATGATGGACACCACATCACCAGGGCCAACACCAAACTCCCGCACCAGGGTGCTGGCCAGCTTTCTGTGGGGGCAAGGGAACGGTTGGGGGGGGGGGGGAGTTGCTGACTTCTGGTTCTAAATGAAGATGCTAGTTGTTGTTGTGTTAGGTTATAGTGCTGCATGGGGTAAGCGCGGAGTGAAGAGCCAAACGGTGGCTGCAGTTTCGGGTTTGCAAGTACTGGCTGGTGGTACAGTTCACACTACGGCTGGTCTGTGGTGCTCATAGGGGTTATGAGGTGAGTACGATGGTATAATGCTTAGGTACGGATCAGTCTCACATCTTCTCACAAAAAGGTTCGTGCACAAGTGAGTGGTCCGTATTGCAGAGGAGCACCAACCTATGGCCTGCGATTTGCAAGTTTAGGAATCGGACAACCACTTCTTCACGCATCCACCTCACACATAGCCCACACCTAGTAGGTAGTCACTTCACGTGGCTGGCAATGATAACAATGACAGTAGTAATGATTTCTAAATATACCGCGAAACCGGGTGGGACCAATGTGTCAAACAGCAGCATGCAGCGCTAGCACAGGTCTGGCAGGGTGCTGCCAAGTAGTCTTTCTTGCTAGCGTACGCTCTGGCATATTGCAAGTTCAACAACACTGAATGAAGCGTGCAGGGGGGCGAGGCGCTCTTCATCCGTGTGCATAAAGTACCCCGCAAGTTTCGAAGTGGCATGTTGCCCTAAGGTGGAATGATTTTAAAGTGTACATGTATCATAAACATACAGAATTCTTATACACACATGTATGCATACATGTATGGTACTTCCAGCTCGCAAGGTTGGAGCGGCACTGGGGCGCTGTCCCGAGCTGACAGCAGCAGGTGCTGCCATGCAAAAAAAAATCAAGGCCTGCACCCGGAAAGGGCTGAGAGGAACAATGGAGGTGTGCGTATTGACAAGCTCACCTTATTTTCCTGCTGCCAGCGCTAGTGCTGCTGGTGTTGGCAGGCAAGAGCGCACTTGACGTTGCTCAAAGCAGCAGTGGCATTTGTGCAACCGTCCAGATACCGTAAAGAAAACTGTCCCCTGTCCCTTCCTTACCTGCATCTGAGGTGCATTTGTGCGTAGGTCATGCGCAGCCCCAGCGCATCGTAGATGATGGCGGTCTCCCCTCCAAACAGCTCAGCGGTCCTGTCTAGATAGCTCACGGGCGTCAGTTGCTCGTTGTTGGCAGCACAGGGCTGCAAATACGGCTCCGAAAACTTGTGGGTGTGCACCGCAGCCGCGGCGGCCTGGGCTGCCTCCCTGCGTATGCTCAGCAGCCGCACAGCCTCCTGCCAACCTCGCCTCCCCGCCGCCGCCGCCGTCGCCGCCCCCCTCGCCCTAAGAATCATCATGCCGCTTCTGTACTGCCAGCAGAGTGCTGGCAGAACAAGACTGACGGTTGCTGCAAAAGTTGCTGCTGAGCAAACAGGCAACAGGGCCTAGGCCATCATGCAGAGAGCCCCATCATTAGGCACGGGTGCGATGGGGGGGGGGCTGGCGCGGCGGCGATGGCTGTGGGCGCTGTGCCTGCTGTTGTTGGCGGCGGCGCCAAAGGCGGTGGGGGGGCGGGCTCTCAAAGGCAAAGCCTTGGAGCTGCACATGGCGAAGCTGGACGCGCTGGCCGCTCGTGTGGATGCCCTGCAGTAAGCATCACCCGTGCATAAGCACCGCCTGCTGTGGTGACGCTGTGCTGCCAGTGCTGGTGTTGCGTACCGCGTGCATGCGAGCTTCCCGATCGCAATGCCTGCGCCCTGCCTCCGCTGCGGCTGCGGAGCCAACATCCAGTCGCAGCAGCAACATGTCAACTGCTGTTCCCACAGGCAAGCGATAAGTGTCTGATGCCCTCGACCGCGGCGTGCTGCTGCGGCGTGCGGCGCTGCCATCGCAGGCAGAGCAGCGAGGTGCTGCGGGAGCAGGTGAGGCAGAACCGCGTCATGCGGCAGACGCTCAGCAGGGAGACGGCGGTGAAGATTGCGAAGCTCAGAAAACAAATGGAGGCAGACAAAGCCAAGGCCGTCCAAGCAGCTGTGAGTGTGTGTGTGTGTCACTCGCAGCACCGCACCTGCCGCCTGACGTTATGCTTGTTGCAACTTCTGTCTGCGTGCGCTGGGGCGGGCAGCTTTGCCCTGCGGGTGCCTTGCCACGGCACGCGCGGTTGCCTGGCTGCTGCTGGTTCTCTCGATGCAGCAGCAGGTCAGAAGCCATGAGCATGTTCTGACAACTGCCACTGCTGCGGTGCTGGCTGTCGTAACGGTGTCATTGCACTGCACAGGAGGACAAGGCGGCTGCGGAGCTGGAGCATGCACAGGCAACCATACAGGAGCGTGTGGACAGGGAAAGAGCGCAGGCCAGGGAGGAAGCCAGGTGGGCGTGGGTGTACATGAAGTTGTTGTGGCAGCAGGTGCTGACGAGCACCGCCTAGTGCTGAGCAAGAGGGCAGTCGGCCCAGGCAGTTGTTGTGCATAAGGTGAACAGCAAGCAGAATGCAGCCTTTGTAGTTTCAGCCACCCTCTGCACTTTATTTATGGATTTTCTAGGCCCTAGAGAACCTGGCGGTGTGTGGCACTGTTAGCCTTCCGGCTGCTGGGAGCATTCTACGTTTGGTTAGCATCAGCAGGCTGGTTTGAAGAGCCGGCTGCGCATACATTGTCATTCGAGCAAACGTTTGTGTCATTTTCTAGTATTATGTGTAGCGTGTGTTAAAATGTTTATCCTCCTCCGTAAGACTCTTGTTGCACATCATTTTTTTTTCTGGCACCTGCATGGCCCAGCATGCAGACAGTGCATGTAATAATCCTTCATGGAGTGAAGTGCTACAGCTTGCAGAGCAAGCACACCACTGCCACCACAGCGGGTCACACTATTTGTCAGTGGCAATAATGTATTCAACTTCACCACACACATGTATACTCACCAAGTTCATTAGCACGTGGTTGTACACCGCTGTCACCTCTTCGTGTGTAGCCCAGTAGTGATGGCACACATATGCTGTGATGAGGCAAAAAAAAGGCTAAATAAATGTTGGGTGTTTTGTCAGCCCAATCCAAACCAAGCAGCCCCACAGCACACGCCGGCCAGCACCCTGGTGGCCCGAAAACGTACACCACTAATCAGGCCTGCCTGCTAGCAGCACTTATTGCTATTGGTTGTTCAATGTTGTTAGTTCGTGTGTATACGCTGGCGGGCATGGTGCAATCGCCACGCGCGTTGTGTTATGCATGGCTTGGTTAATTAAACAAAACTACCAATACTGGTACATTGCAGAACAACGACAGTAACTAGGTAACACCCGGGGGTATGCCGTGTACTCTGTCCAGGCTGTCCTACAGTGACCGTGGCGCACGTTTGCTGCCTCGGCTGATGTTTGCGTGTGCAAAAGCAATGCCTATCGAGTTGCTTGCCATTGTGGAGAAACAAGACCAAGAGTAGTCTAGGGCGCACTTAAGTACATGAAAACTCATCTAGGAGCGATAAGCCCCAGGTCTCCCCATGTATATGAAGTATGTGGTACACATGTATGTGTGTGTGTATAGCAACACTACACACATGCTGCTGCCATGTGCTGCATGTGTTTGTGACGCAGGCTGCAGGCGGAGGCGGACGCTGCGGCGGAGCGCAAGTCTGTGGCGGAGTCAATGCAAGATGAGCTGGCCAAGTGCGTACAGATAGCAGAGGCGCGCGGGGAGCAGAGGCTGCAGGCGCTGAGGGAGCAGATGGCCTCGGTACGCTCCACTGAAGTGATACTGTAGTGTAAACATGACTGCTTTGTGCGTGTATATATTACTGGCCTTGGTACGCTTCACCAAAGCGATACTGTAGTATCAACGTGACTCCTCTTTGTGTTTGTACATATACTATAATAAATGTATGCCGTTATCGGAGAGAATGGCATTGTGCTCAATTTAAAAGCTGTTTTACATACTTGAAGTTGCTTGCACTTGTAGCGGCCACTGGGTTTGCAGTGGCTGCTGACATGTGGACATGCGTACACCAGTGCTGAGCAGAAACACAGCGTGTGAAACGTTATGTAACCATGTGATGTAGTTTTCATGTGGTAGGCCGCACCTCAATCTATATACTCTACACTTCTTGACGTATATTCTGATGTACTACAACTGAGTGTTGCTTGCAGAGAAAGCAGCGCACGCATACACCGCGCTTCAGGGTGTTGGTGCAACAGCTGGTGGAGTTGGTGTACTCAGTCATAGACGCATACTGCCTATTGTCCGAATCTTTATGTGTACCGAGGCAGCGCCCCTAGTGTGCCGAGCAGCTGTGAACTACCTAATGTTCTAGCACCTAGGCACAACCACCTATTGTTTTAGGTACAATTCTTCACGTACTTCAAAGTACTTCGAAGTATGATGTACATACACGAGCCCGAGTTTTGATGACAGGCTTACGCGCACAATTTGCTCTGCTGATGCGAACCTCAACCATGAGTACACCATTATAATATCTGGCTCCTTTTTGAACCTGAAGTGCTGCACTCTGTGCTGCTGAATTTACAGCTGCGGGGTGCCGCGCATGCTGAAAAATAGCAGCTGCTGCTTTTTACTGTGCGGGGTGTTACTCACACTCACACCTTGCGTTGCAGGGTGTTAGCTAAAGTCAGCGCCGACGCATACTTGCCTTATTCAACGGCATGCTGGTAGGCAGTGCCAGATTTTCTGTCGAAGCACCATACTTCAAAATTGAAGTTGACATACTTCAAAGTTGAAGTACTCAAAACGTCAGCCCATATGAGGGCATCTCGCTGCTGTATGTGTTCGTAGTGCTAGTACCATTGGTAGGTGCGCGTTGGTGCTGCTGCGTAGTCACCCTTTCTGCGCTGCCCAAATGAATTTCAGCCACAGGTAAAACAGTGATTGCAGCACTGTGGCACCGCTGCCTGCCAGCCAAACCGTCAAACTCAGGACTTTTTCAGGAGCCTTTCTGACACCTGCAGCAACTTGGGTCGGAGCAGAAGCTGTTGAACCACTGACCATGAGGAGCACATCCCGAAAAGGCACCATGGCCTGTGCCGGTGTTAGCAGCAGGTGGCCACATAATGCAACCGTGATGCACAAGCACCAATGGGTAGTTGCCTTCCGCAACTTGCACGCCTCATGTCAGCCTCTTTTGCCACCTTGCCCCTGTCCGTGTCATGTGCCGACGGCCATTGCAGGAGTTTCGAAGTGAACGGCAGCAGGTGAGCCGGCCTGCTATGGCAGCAGTTTTGTCGAAACTGGCGGTGAAACTGCGACGTGGACGCCAGGCGTCAAGCATCAGCCGGCATGCACATCAAGCGGCATGCACATCAGGCGTTGACTGCGCCCTAGTGCTGCTGAGCACGTGATGGCCGTGTCCACAGCTCCATAGGTGTTTGTTGATTTGCATTTTTTTTTATTTTTTTTTTAGCGTGCCTACTCACCCAGTTGTTCTCACACGTCCGCTAGTTCTGGAATGCACTTGACCAGGCCTTTTGTGACCAGGCCTTTTGTTTTGTTCTTCAGAAGTACACACCTGCAAACACTCCCAGCCCGTACGGCACCATGCCCTTGTAGGCATGCTTTTCACGCATGCGTGCTTACACACTCTCCCTCTGTGTGGGAACAATGTTGGCGAAACCGCTGTGGCGCTGCCACTTTGCAGCTGCAAAACGCTCTGGAGCAGGCTGCGGACACTGAGAGGCTCAACCGGAAGAAGCTGATGCTGACTTACAGTGCAAGGGAGAAAAAGCTCAGGCAGACGCTGGAGGTCACCATTGAGGGGCTGAGGAATGAGCTGGGGGAGACCAATGCTAAGCTGGCAGAGCTGGAGAGGGAAAAGGTGAGAGTGGGAGCACAGGGGGTGATGTACGTTTTTCTGCTCTTATAGATGTGACACACTGCTATAAATATACTTTGTAGTATATTATGAACACAGGGTGATGTACGCTTTGCTGCTTATATAGATGTAACACACTGCTATAAACATACTTTGTTGTACCATATGGTATATTTATGAACTAGTTCTCTGTGTTAGCAATGCCAAGCTGGCCGAGCGGGAGAGGGAGAAGGAGAGAGGGGCAGCACAGGGGATGGCGGTACTGTACGCACTTCTGCTTGCATTTAAACTGCAACACCCTGTCTGTTCATACTTCAGAAGTAGTTAGCATGCCTTGTACAGTACAACAGTTACAAGTCTTGCACGCAGACACAAGTGCACGTGTCCAACTATAACTAACTTTGACAAGTATTTCTGAAGTACTTCTGAAGTACTTCTGAAGTACTTTGAGGTACCATATATGTACTTCTTAGTATATTATTAGGTGTGAATTGGTAAAACACGCATGTATACACGGCACACGCTTCTACGTGACATACACATAAGTTCTCTCTGTGTTGCCAATGTATTGTTTACGTGGACAACAGAGCAGGTGACCAGTGCTGTTGTAGACTAGTAGATGGGGGCATTGGGCAATTTTGGCATGTGGCGCTCTGGATGAATGAATGAACAAGGTAAACAACAATGCTGAGCTACAGGAGCACCTTACCACACGTACTACAGCAGTATTTGAAGAGTACATTTATCACTACTACTTCTACTGGCGGGTGACCTGCCCTGGCAGGTCGAGCCCTAAGTAGCCTGCTGGCACCCGCTAGCCCTTTCTCTGTTCGTACACATTCTTTGCCCTGCATTGCCAAGTGCCATGGCCACCAGTGAGCGTGCTGGCATACATGTCATGGGCTCTTGCGCCCCCCCAAGTGCAACTAAATAAAACTACTACTACAGTACTAGTAGTAGTGCATACATCAAGTAGTGCTATTTATTTGCTTTTGTAGGCGTGCAAGAGCCCATGTCATGTATGCCAGCACGGCCACTGGTGGCCAATGCATGTGTATGTGTACTGGTACATACGAACAACTTCAAGTTGAAGTAGAAATGGCCAGTGAACATCAAGTAGTAGGTCAAGAAGTATATGCGTTACAGCATTCAAATGCCTCTAGGGTGCGTGAAGCTCCCACTTCTGAGATCACTGTGTTCAAGGGCACAAAAGCCACGATCCCCAAGAATCTATGTGTGCACAGTTGCGTTTACACACTGCACAGAATTTCGGTCTCAGTTGCAGACAATATACTTTGAAGGTACTTCAGCATGAGACAAGCAGAAAGACCTTCAGTGGCTTTATTTATTTGCGCTTGTGGGCGTGCAAGAGCCCACTCCATGCATGCCAGCATGCGGTTGTGGCCATGACACATGCCCGGCAGCGTATGCACACAAACACACAAAGTTATGTGTACAATCAAGAGCAACAACTGCTGCTAGCGGGCAGGCCTGAGCCTTACACACTGCACAAATTCGGTCTCAGTTGCGGAGATGTACTTCAAATTATGCAACAAGCGGTACATACTTCAGCAGTGGTATGCTGTCTCACAACTTTATCGTGGAGCAATGGCTCTGCATCAATTCCTTGGAGTACAAACCAAAGCGGGTATGAGGAAAACTGAAGCGAAACCTACAAGGTGGCTGTGTATGCACGTCACATCCTTGTATGGCGCATGTACTTGAACTTCGAAGTATGATGTATGTACCCTTGTAATGTTGCATTGCCTCAGCGCTACCACGCAACAGCTGCCATGGACACACCGCACCACTGTTTCACACAGCAACCAGAGCCTTGCTTCTGCCCCTCACATCCCTCCTCCTCAACTGCATCCTTGCACCTGCCGCTGCGCCACTCACCCACCAGGCTGACACCCTGGGCTGGACCAGGCTGGGGGCCACAGCGGCACAGGCACCACCGCCGCAGCGGCAACAGGCCGCCATGCACTTCGACGCTAGCGTTGAATCCTACGACAGCGCGGCATACGACGAAGAAGAAATGGAAGACTTGTACGATGCCAGCGAATACGACGGGCCCGCGGGCACTCAGCGACGGCCGACGCTGCAGCAGCGGCGAACGGGGGGACTGGGTACAGGCCGCAGCAGCAGGCTGGGCCCCCCCGCTGCTGCACCGGTGAAGGCTATGCCCAGCACGGGGACAACGGGGGGGGCGGGGGGGGGGCCGGAACCCGTGGGGGGGGGGGCCAGGGGGCTGTTGGGCCGCTGCTGTGTGCGTCTGTTCCCGTATGACATCATAACACTTTTACGCAGGTGGTACATGTATGGTAAAATGCACTGCGGCCGCAGGCAGCGGACTAGAGGGTGGTGCGCTGTGGCTGCTTGGGTGAGCTGCTTCTGCGCCGCTGCTGTGTTTGTGCCGCCGCCAGTGCTGCTCTGTGCTGCTTACGTGGTGCGCAGCAGGGTGCCGTGGACGGTGTGCAGCAGTGGCGACGGCGTGGCTGTATGCTTGGACGCCATACCATCGTGCGCTTGCTTCAGAAGTTTTGTTAATTTAATGCTTGGCACGGTGACCGTATAGACACACTCGCAGCTTGGCACAGTTGACAACAAGACAGACCTTACTGGTGGTTCCTGGGTAAGACTGCTTTTTTTTAAATGCCGGGCAATGCACATGCATCCTGACGATTACAGTGCAGCTCTTGCAGACAAACGATACCTCAAATATTTGCCCAACCAGCGGCGAATACATACTGAAAGCATGTCCTGGCAAAGCACAGGAAGCATCCATTGTGCACTTGTGGCAGTACACGCACATGCTGTACACGGCGGCCGGCGTGCTGCTGGCTGCCACCAACCACACGGCGCCTCACAAGCCACAAAGCATGCATGCAAGGCGCAACAAACGGCTGTCCACCCCACACGTGCTGCCAGCGGTCAGTCGCAGAAGCTCTTGTGGTACACTTCTGTGCATGTATGCGCTGCTGCAGTATGCACAAGCCCGGGCGCCCCTGTGAACCATGGTAAAACCAGGCAAACACAGGGGGGGCACAGGGTGTGTGCTCCCCCTCCCCCCCCTGCCCCCCTCTCCGCGCTTTGTGGCCACACTACCAGCACATGTGTGCTCAAAATGCAGCTGTGCACACAGGAAGTGCTATGGCAGTGTGCTGCACGCGCTTGCTGCACGTAGTGGGTGCTGCAGTGGGCGGTTGGCGTGTGTGTGTTGTGGTGGCAGCAACCCGTAACCGCTCAGCAGCTCGATCACCGCACATGCTCCACAGGAGAGCAACACACAAGGTGGAGACGCATGCGAGGGGAGTTGCCTGCCACCACTGAGGGGGTAAGGGGCAGCGAAGGTGACCGCAAGAGTGGCGGTTGGCTATTTTGTTGGCTATTTGTTGAAGGAGATGTTGTAGCCGCCGCCGCCGCTGGGGTCCTGGTTGACTTGGAAGTTGTCCAGGCTGAGGCCAAAGTGACCCAACAGGCTGTTTCCCAGCTCTTTGAGCTTGCCCAGTGCCTCGTCCTTGAGTTGCGCCATCTGCAATACATGCACACATATGGTATATCAACACACATTCCATACATGCAACATCTAAAGCATGCCCATGAATGGGCCATGATTCGCACACGTGTGAGTGTGGGGGGGGTGGCAGTGCTTCACAGATACTTCAGAAGTATATACATATAACGGCGCGTACACCGTACACAGCGTGACATGGTGCACGCACTTATATATTATAATCATGTTCACCACAATAGCATACCCTGCGCTGTGCCAGCACAAGGTGCACACATGAACGCTCATGCCAGAGCGATAATGCTGCGGCTTACAGCCGACGGAGGCTGAGGTGCACACTTGACAGTGTATGACTGCATGTGCAATGGGCGCTGCCAGGCAGCTCATGTAAGAGGCTGACGACACATGAAAACTGGCACCGCAGTTGCATACCCAAACAGCCGCACTACTAGTACTTCGAAGCAGTGATATTTATTTGCACTCATGGGCGTGCAAGAGCCCATGCCATGCATGCCAGAACGCTCGTGGCCATGGCACATGTCCGGCAGCGTACACAGACAAACACACAACGTTCTCTGAACAGCCAAGGAACTACTACAGTAGTAGCTAATGCTAAGGTATTGTGTGGTCTGTGGTAGGGTGTTTGACATCGAGGCACGCACCTTCTCGTCATGCAGCTTCTTTAGCCTGGCAATGTCAGCATGTGCCTTGTTCACAGCTGTACCACACGGCAGCAGCAGCACAAGGTGGGCACCAGAAGCAGCAGCAGCAGCAGCAGTGTTTGAGCTGCAGGTCTGAGGAGGCTAACATGCCCAGTCAGGTGGTACTGCTTGTTGCATACTTGAAAAATACTACGTAGTATTTCGTTTGAATGGCCCATAGTGCCTGGCAAGGTCGCACCACTTGGAAGTGTGTGCACATTTATGACCAAATGTACAGGTTTGGTTGCATCGATCGCGGGCGTGCCAGGAACCCAGTGATATGTGTGGTACTTTTGATTTAAAGTGCAGGCAGTTCATGAGCTACCAAGTACAGCCCACAGTAAGTACTACGCGTAATACAACATTACAAATGACCTGGCTGCCGGTCAGGAGCAAGGTAGGCATGCCAAGGCAGGTGGTCAGTGCGGCCGCACCGTTGCTGCACTGTCTGCCGCTGAACATGGCACTCACGCAGCCTCACACTGAGCCATGCAGGCAGTGCGCCGGCACTGAAGCACCAACCACTTTTGCTGCAAAACATGCAGCACTTCAACCCTTGTGCTCCACCCCCCTCGGCTTATAGGTGCCGCAATGTGCCCTCTCAGGTCCGTGCAACTGCCGTGTAACTGCCATGCTGCAGTCTGCTGAGCAGAACCACATACTCCGCTTGCTGCTAAATTTTGATAAGAGAGCCACAGGACTGGAGCTGACGCCACTGCTACACGAGCACACACCAGAGACAGCGCTGGCACTGCCGCTGTGGGTGCCACAATGTGCCCGTGCAGGTTTTGTATGTACTACTTAGTAACTGCCGTGTCACTGCCATGCTGTCTGCTGAGCAGACGCGCATACTCTGCTTGCTACACAAACCAACAGAGACAGAGGCTGGCACTGCCGGTGTTGACTTCTGCTGAGCATAGCGTTAGGCTCACCCGCTGGCGGCAACTCCTCTGGCGGTGCGGTGATCATATAAGTGTAATTGCATGTGCTTTCAAGCTGTCGCTGTTTACTTGTGCTGCTGAGCGCAGCCTTCGGCTCACCCGCTGGCGACAGCTCTTCTGGCGATGCGGTGTACATACCTGTAACTGCCACGTAACTGCCATGTAACTGTCTGTGCTATCAAGCTGCCGCTTTTACCTGTGCCGCTGAGCACAGCCTGAGGCTCACCGGCTGGTGGCACCACCTTTGGCCTTGTGGTGATCAAACCCGTAACTGCCAAGTAACTGCCATGTAACTGCCTGCTATTGAGCCGCCACTGCTAGCTTGTGCTGCACGGCCTCGCTGGTGGCACCTCCTGAGATGTCTCGGTGATCATATCGGTATCTGCCAAGTAATTGCTATGTAACTGCCATGTAACTGCCTGTATATTTGAGCTGTTGCTGTTCAAGTGCTGCTGAGCACGGCTCACCTGCTGGCGGCACCTCCTCTGGTGGCGCAGTGATCATCTCCTGCAACAGCTACTTCAGAAGCATGTCCTTCTAAGTAATTGCCGTGTACCCATGGTAACTGCGATGTAACTGCCATGTAACTGCTGGTTTAAGTGTGCTGCTGAGCGCAGCTCACCTGCTGGCGGCACCTCCTCTGGTGGCGCAGTGATCACATCTGCAACTGCCACGTAACTGCCATGTAACTGCCTTGTAACTGCTGTTCAATTGCGCTGCTGCGCATGGCTCACCTGTTGGCGGCACCTCCTCTGGCGGCGCAGTGATCATCTCCTGCAGGTCTGCGACTGCCAAGTCATACTTCTCCAGCCGCTCATGCGCCTCCGCCCGCCGCAGCAGCGCCTTCACATACTTGGGCTGCACATCACGCCACGGTTCACAGACGCATGCAACGTGAGAGCGCAGTCAGGCAGCAACCTCTTTCATCGCAATTGCATCGGCAAGCAATGCACCACAATTCACAGGTTCCGCCCGCCGCAGCAGCGCCTTCACATACTTTGGCTGCGCAACACCCCACAATCCACAGACGCAGTCAAGGGCAGAGCAACGTGACATACTCAGTGCAAAACGTGTTAAATAGTTGCCATCTTTTGATCATTATAACCACTGTGCGCATCGTCACGGCGCAGTTGGAAACAACCAACAAGCCACAGTTACAGTTCCAACTGGCCTCTGGTGTGGTGTGGTGTGTCATGTGAGGGCGGTGGCATGCTGGTGGCAGGGGGCGGGTGCACACGCGTTGTGTGGCACTGATCACCAACCAGCAGCTCCATAGACACACTCCATGGACACACATGGAGCTGCTGGTTTCCACCACGTCAGTGACACACACTGCCTTTCAAGAAGTACCGATTTGACCACATGAAAACCATCATTAATACAGCTGCCCTAGTGTGCCCGCAGTGCATGCGCACCACCAAACACCAGGTCTGTGTGCTCACGCTGACTATGATGAGGTTTGTACATGGGTTGCCCACACAAGTGTTGCAAGTTTAGGCAATGCTAATGGCAATGGAAGCAACGCTATCGGGGAAAAAATCACTACCAGAACACATGACAACGTGTGTTCATGGGTCGCTCAGCTGCCAACAAATGTAAGCCATGGCCTTTGGTGGCAGTGGCAAAAGTCGTAACGCTTCTTCTCCACAAAAGCAGCACCAGCACACCAATCCTTGGTGCTGGTGGCAAACTCACTGCTGAGCAGCACCGTCGCCTGAGTAGCAAGCTGGTACGCAGGCGATGGTGCTGCAAGCAGGCGAGACTCAGGGGCAGGCAGGTTAGAGCTTGGCTTGGCCTGACATGTGTACTTTGCTTCGCTACAGAACTGAATGCGGGTTCCTAGAGGGACTAGACTTTTGGTTCTATCTCACGTGAATTTCGGGACAAGGATTTTACAAAAACACCGCCCACTTGCGCACCAGCCTGCTCAGCAGAGGCCGTGTCATTGGTCGGCGCGTGCTCAGCAGCACCCACCTTGAGCGCCAGTGCATCTGTACAGTCGCCCACAACCGCATTCCAGTCCTCCAGCTTAAGGTGGCAGGCCGCCCTGTTGCTGAAATACACTGCCTTTTGCGCCTTGGAGTCCTCATCAGTTGGACAGAACTCCAGTGCCAGAGTGTAGCAGTCAGCTGCGTCCAGGTACTGATGCGACAGGTAGTATGTGTTGCCCTGCAGTGTGCGGCACACATCAGCGGGTGCGGCAGGCACACATGGTCGTCATGATTCTGCAAAGGGCACTGCTGCTGACGTGCAACGCGGGGTGAACTTGCGCTGCTCAAGCATAGGTGCTGTCTGGTATGCTTGGCGGCTGCGGCATTACTCGTGCTCCTGACAGGTAAAGAAATCAGCAAATTGTCATGAAGATAAAGTCGAAGTATGTAGCTCGCATGCTGAGTGCGTACAGCAGCAATGTCTGTGGCATTATAGCTGTCAAACTTGCTGCACTTGTCTGTAAAATGCTGAGCCCAGAGGTGCTTCTGGTGCTTGGCCAAAGCACCGCATGCTCCTGCGGCAGGTACCCATACTCATTGCTGCTGCAGTGGCGGCTCCGGCAGACTGCGCCAACAGCAGGCTGTGCACAGTCTCACCTGCTCCTTCATGTCCTTCGCCTTCGCAGCGTCCTTGACCAACCCACTCAAATCCTCAAAGGCGTCATGGAACGTGTCCCCCTCCTGATCTCCCGGCGCTGCTCCTGCCGCTGAAGCCGTCTCACCGCTGCTCCTGCTCCCGCCTGTCCATGGGGCTGGCACGTTACAGGATGGTATCGGGTATCTCAACCGCGCCAAGCCAGGGTCCAATGGCGGCAAGGGCACAGCAGGGCTGCTTGGTGTTGGATCGTCGTCGTATTCTGCTGCGATTCCTGTCGCGGTTTGTCCGGAATGTTGTTCCTGCGGCACCAATGCTGGTGCTGCTGCCTGTAGCGGCTGAGGAACCTCGAATGCGCCGTCCTCCCCCAGCTCAAGCACCTCGTCTTCGTCACCCATGGCGCGCCACGCACCTGCTGATGCTCTGGGAAAGTGGTGTGGCGATGTTCCTCTTGACAGAGAAAAGGGCTAAAAGGCGCAATTCGGCAGCTGGCGCAATGGGGCTGAACTCTGCTCAGACTTGAAGAACTCTTATTAAACTCCGCTTGGGGCGCGGAAAGCCCTGTGCACATGGGGTGCGGTTTACGAAGTCGAATAGTACTCA
>JAULBY010031506.1:0-15589 GCA_032358315.1 Ophiocytium majus
GCGCTGAACACGAGCGCATCCTCTCCGCTGAGCACCTGCAACACCTCCCCAGTGCGCGCCGAAAGCCGAAAGACCCGGGAGGCGCGGCTGCCCGTGTAGAACGTGGCGCGCCCGCCCCCCCGGGCGGGGGGCACCAGCAGGGGGGTCTTGTCGGCCAGCTGCGGCGGGGTTACAGTAGGGGGTACGCACATGGAATTAGGGGGGAGGGGGGCGTGTGGCGGGGGGGGCGCCAGCGGGGGGGTCTTGTCGGCCCACTACTGTGTGCGTGTGCGCGAGTGAGAGTGGTACACTTGTATGCATGTGCCGCCCCTTCTGCTGAGCAGCACGGCTGCTGTCGTTCCTGCTGGTACTGCTGCCGGTGGCAAGGCGGCTGGAGCTGGGTGACGCACCAACCTACCTCTTGCGTAGCGCTGGTGCCTTGACCGCTAAAATGTTCTTTAAATGGTTATCAAAGGGCATACTACAAGTGTAGAGCTTTCATGTGGGTCACATGCCCACAGACACGTCGGCTGCTAAGCACCCCCCTGCCACCGCCTCCCACACACAAACCGCGCACATTCCACTCCAGGTTGGACTGCCCCTGGCTGGTGTGCAGCAGCATGGTGCCGTCCAGCGCCGCCACCCGGTACTCTACAGTACTCTGTACTTTGAAGTATACTTCAACCAAAGCATTTTTATGTGGGTCACATGCCCAAAACTGCGCCTGTTGCTGAGCCCAACACCCCCGCCCCCCGCCACACGCACACACACACCTTGCGCGCATTCCACCCCAGGTTTGTCAGCCCCTGGCTGGTGTGCAGCAGCATGGTGCCGTCCAGCGCCGCCACGAGGTACTGCTTGGCATCGAGCGAGCCCGGCAGCTGCTGGTAGGACTTGATGAGGGGATCGCCGGTCGACATGCTCCAGCGCACCTCGCCCGTGGCCGCGTCCACTGCATGAACCTGCTCAGCAGAGCAGCCGCACACCATGGCGGCGGTGATTGTTAACGGGTTTTGTTGGGGGGGGGAGGGGGGCGTGGCTGTGCAGGAGCAGTTGTGCTCAGCCGGAGCAGCCGCACACCATGGCGGCAGTACATTGTGATATGTTGTTGGGGCTGTGGTGGAGCGTGTTCGTGGTGGGGCTCTCATGAGGTTGCAGCTGACAACACTAACGGCAGGTGATTTGATGCAGACATCGTGCCCGGTGCTTGGGCTGCAAAGTGGTGCCGCTTGGCACTTATCAGTGGTGGCACCATGGGCCCAGCTGATGTGAACGCATGCGCAGTTGGGTTGTACGGCGTGCAGCGCGGGTTCAAGTTGAACATGGATGATAGGGTACCATTGTTTACAAAGATGTGGTTGATAAACCACCGCATGCATACTGAGTACATGTAACATGAAAAAAGCTTCGCTTTCTAGCCACGCGCACGGCTGCTCATGCCCCACTGCTCGGGCAGCTGCACTGCTGCTGGTTGCCGCTGCTGCCGCAGCAGTCCCGTGACTCATGGAAGTTCGTTTTGCTCTGAGTCGCAACCAGCGCTGTGTGGACCAACGCCTGTCCAATAAGCACCCATGCTCTAGCAGCGGACACACAAGCCTGTTAACAACGTGTCCAGACTCCAGCTGGCACATCACACACACGGCATCACACAGCATGCAAACGAACGCAGCTCAAGCCCCGCCCCCCCCCCCCGCCCCGCCAAACGCAGGGTGCCTGCTTACCGCGCCATCAACTGTCCCAACCACCATGCTGGGCGCCCCTCTGTCATCGCTCGCAGCCACCGCCAGCGCAGCATCAGGCTCAGTCACCAGCGCCCGCTGCGCCAGCTGCAGCACCGCCTCAGCGCCGCCAGCCGCCACGCCGTCATAGGCTGCCGCCGCCGCCGCTGCTTCTGCGGCACATTCCTTCGTGGCATCGCATAGCACCCGCGGGGGCTCCCTCTCTGGCGCCCGTGCAAGGCCCGCGCCGCGAACCTGTGTCTCGCATAGTGTCAGCAGCAGCAGGCCTAGCACCAGCACAGAGTGCGCTGCTGCCATGCCCGCGCTGCTGCCCCTGCCGCTGCCTCCTCCCCTTCTGTTCACTCCTCTGGTGTTGCGCATCGGTGTTGTGATCGGTGGTGGTGCGTGTCAAAAGCCTCAGGGCCCTGCTGGCTGCTGGCGTACCGGAGGAAAAGCGCCATGGCAGGTGACACGGTGGCGGCCTGGGCGCGGTCAGCTGGCGGCGGGGGCACTCATGCCCCACGCCTGGTGCGCTATTGCTCCCCTTCTCGTCAACTGCTGGACTGTGTGCAGGTGTTCTGCCCTTGTCAGCACCGCCCTGACAGCCTGGTTGACCGTCTGGTGCAGGCACGAGGGATTAGACACCTGGTGGGTGGGGCCGCACGCTGGTGGCAGTGGCACCTCGTCAGCGCGCTGCTGGCTGCCGCAGTGCCGCAAGCCACGTGCAGCTGCAGGGCGCCTTCGGGGACTGCTCCCCGAGTCATACTCGCGCAGGCATGCCCCTGACTCGAGGCACGTGCACAAAATGCAGGACTGCTCCGAGTCATACTCGTGGTCATGAGTACAACTCGAGAGTCTCGAGACTCGGCTTCGGCAAAAGCGCATGCCATGTCATGGCGCATGCGCATATGCCATGCGCATGCCGTGCGCCTTGGGCCAAAAAAAGAGCCCAAAACTTTGGCCCAAGCACGCAACAAGTGGTCCCTACCTCACACAAGTAGGCAAGAACACATGCACACGCATGCACGGGCGAAGTGTATGTTGCAGCATGCCATACGCGCGGTGCCACATACGAGTGACATGATACATGCGTCATGTTCGTCGCATGGCACCGCTACTGCTGATGCGTCACATGTGGACACCTTCAGGCTGTCCGGCGGGTGCCAGCTTCCTCCGGGGACGTGTCATCACCGGTGTTGCCAACCGACCGCAAAGCAAGCAACAGCGCGTACACCATACATGGACACGCACCACACAGCAGCGCCACGACACCGACAAGCACAAAACCATAGCACAACAGGCGGCTCTCAAATGTGTACTTTACTTTATAAATTACCCTGACACAACACGCTGAGCACCCCAGCCCCTCCCCCGGCTCACCCAAACCAACCGCCGCCCCTGCCGCCCCCCCCCTTCCCCCCCTCCCCATCACTCCCCCCCTCCTCCTCCCGCCGCGCCAGCGCGCGGCACACCACCGCTGTCACCGCCGGCAGCGCCGCCGCCGCCGCCAGCCGCACCTCCATCCCGTCAAACGCCACCGCCGCGCCGCTGTGCTGCCCCTCCCCCAGCCCCGGCACCCTAGGGTACCGCTGGCTAAAGTGAGTGAGCACGGCGGCGCGCGCCCCCATGCGCCGCGCCACCTCCAGCGCCTCCCCGGCCGTGCAGTGGCGCTTCCTCACCGCGTCGCCGCCCATGTCGTCTGCAAACGTCGCTTCGTGAACCAGAACCTCCGCGCCCGCGCCCGCCGCGATCAGCCCTCCGCAGGGCCGCGTGTCCCCGCTGTAGACAAAAAACACGGGCTCAGAACCGGCGCCAGGGCCGGCGGGGGGGGCAAAGCCGTTGGCGGCAGGCCACCTGCACGCAGCACCGGCGGCGTTGGTGGCAGGCGGCGGGCCCCACGGGTGGCCGCCGCCCGTGGGCGGGGGGGGGGCACCTGGCCAGCAGCGGCCGTTGCTGACGCCGCCCCGGTGGAGTTGCCAGCCGGCGCCGCCGCCGCCGCCGCCGCTGCGGAGGGCAATGTTGTGGCCGGTTGGTGCTGTGCCGGCGGTGGGGTGCCGGCGCGTGATGACGAGCGCAAACGACTCATGGCAGTGCTCGACGGGGACGCTTGCCAGGCGCCACAGCGGGTGAAGGGCGGAGGCCTGCGGGTCGCCAAAGCGCAGGGGGGTGATGGCGAGTCGCTCCGGCAGCGCCGCCGCGCACGCGCCCACCCAGCGCAGCACCGACTCCGGCGCCACAACCGGCAGCAACTTCAATGGTGAAGTGGCATCATCGCTGCTGCTGTCGCAGCCGGTGACGCCACCGGCGCTGCCGCCACTGCCACTGCTGCCACGGCCACCGCCACCGCCGCCACCGCCGCCGCCACCGCAACTGACATCAGCGCAGTCGCCGCCAGCAGCGCGCTCGCTGAGCACGCGCCACAGGCCCGTGGCGTGGTCCGCGTGGTGGTGACTCACCCACACGCCATCAAGCCCCCTAAGCACGCGTCTCGCCCCATCCGCCCCAAAGTGCCGCCGCAGGTGTCCCAGCGTCCCCTCGCCGGCGTCCAGCAGCAGCGACAGCGGCGGCGCAGCGCCTCGCGCGGCGAGACGCAGTAGGAGGCCGCTGCTGCCGCGGCTCTTGGAGGGCGCAGCGCAGCCCGTGCCCAGGAATACAAGACTGTCGCCGGCGATGGCGAGCGTTGGTGGCGGCGGTGGTGGTGGGGGGGAGGGCGGGTGTGGTGTGGTGGTGATGGTGGCCGGTGCAGGCGGAGGTGGGGGGGGAGGCGGCGGCTGCTGCTGCCGAGCGGCTGCGGAGTAGGCAGCCAGTGCGGCGTCGCGCTCCTGCTGCAGCCCGTACGACTGTAATTGCTCAAGGGCTGTGGTCTGCAGCTGCGCCACGTTAGGGGTTTTGGGCACCTTGCTGGTGTCTGTACCGCGGTCCTCTCTAGGCAGCAGGGTCACCCGCATAAAAGGCTCGCCCTGTATGTAGCGCGCCCCGCCTCTGGTGCGCCTGGTAACTGCACGCAAGCCTTTGCTGCCGCTGCTGTCACTACCGCTATCGCTGCCGCTGTCACTGCTGCCGTCGCTGCTGCTATCACTGTCGCTACTGCTCTCACTGCTACCGCTGCTGCTACCGCTGCTGCCGCCATCTTTCTTCACCCCACCCTCACCCCCCTCACCACCCCCCTGCTGCAGCTCCCAGTGCAGCGGAAAAACCTCCCGAGCCAGCACATTCAGCGCGGCCGACTGCTCACCCACCCGCCGGTGCAGCACCCTGCAGGCGCCCGCCTCGTTAACCACCACATGCACCGCCGCCACCCGCGCCGACAGCAGCAGCGCATAGCCCCCCCCCTCCACCACGGCCGCGGGCGCAAAGTGAAAGGCGAACGCTGCTCCGCCGCGACGCACAAGCGCGTGCCCCCGCGCCGCCGCAACGTACTCACCCGTGGGACAGGAAAGTACCAAAAATGCAGGGGCATCCCCGCTGCGCGGCGTGCAGCGGTACAGTACTCGCGGCGACGGCGGCAGCGGCGACGGCGGCGGCGGCGCCTGCGCTGGGTCGTCGCTCCACCGGGGACGCGGGCGCTTTCTCCCGGTGCCGTCGCTGCCACCGCTGCCGCTGCTGCCGCCGTTGGCGCCGTTGCTGGTGGGAATGGCGCCGCCGCTGCCGCCGGTGCTGGCGCCGCTGCCGCCATTGGCGGTGGATGGGGCGCTGCCTTTGACAGGGTGCTCAGCAGAGCGTGGCTGCAGAACCCCCGCGTGAACATCCCAATAAGGGTCCTCCAACTCAAAGCTGGCGGCCGTTTCTTCCGCGGAAAGTTCCAGAGCGGCGGTTACAACCTCGGGGGACCGCCGCCGCAGGAGCGCGCCCGCAGCATCTGTGAGAACGTTCACGCCGCGCGGTCCAAAGACTTGAAGTTCGGGCGCGCCCAGGCTGCTCAGCGAGAGAATTAGACCCGGGAGGCCGGCGGCGTCCGTCGCGGACGCTCCGCAGAGAAAGAGTTTTTTCACGGCGGAGAGCTTTATGCCGTGTTCGGGCGCGAGGCGGGAGACGCCTTCGGCGCAGTTGAAGAGGCAGCGTGCGAGGATAGTTGGGACCTTTTCGGACTTTTTTCCGTAGAGGGGGAGGCGCTCCACGGAGGCGAGGAGGCACGGGGAGGAGCCGTCTGCCCCCGTGCCCACAATCTGCGGGGGAGAGGGGGGGGGGGGGAGTGTACGAGTGAGTTAGTGTGAGGTGGTGGCATGTCTCTACAGCAGTTGTAGCACCACGCCGTGAAGCGAGACCCCCAGTAAAGTCGGTTGGTAATGGGTCACGGCATGCAACGTATCTTATCACGTTGAAAACTTATTAAACTCCGCTTAGGGCGCAGAAAGCCCTTCGCACACGGTGCGCGTGACCAGAAAAAGGGATCAGATAGGTAGCGAAAAAGTGGCCATGCTCAGCACTGCGTATTTTAAGGGAAGCCTGGCATGTTGCCAGAGCACTAGTCTAATGGATTACAGCCCCATGTCCCAGGGGACCTGCTCCCACGTTGTACAAAATGCAGCGCATTTCTAGGCTCGAGAACGCGACATACGGCAGATCGCTGTGTAAATGCATTCATTGGAATACTGGGTATGCCGTATTTACATGCGTTGTACGGCGTTTTATGTAGTAAAGTTTCTACGCTGGGACCCATCACTAGGTACGGTATCCCGTGTATACTTCGAAAGTAGTAGAGAGTTACATGTGGTGTGAGACAGGCCTGGACCCGCACCAAACCACATGCTGTACTAAATCCAAGCGCACTATAAACCGCGAGTGCACTGTAGTTGCAGTAATTCACACTTCTTGCTACAGTGAGTGTTTACAAGCGACTGCACTGGGCCGCTGCTGCTGGTGCTGCTTGGGCTGGTGGTTCTGTTGTTGGAGGTGGTCTGCTGCTGCAGCAGCTTGCGGCTAGGCACTGCAGCTACTTGCGGCTAGGCACTGCTGCTGCTGTTGCTGCTGCTGCTGCTGCTGTTGCGGGTGCTAGTGCGAGGGCTGCAAACTGTGTTAGTGTGTGGCGCAGCAGGGCAGCCAGTTGCAAAACTACAGCTTACCTGGCACGTGTATCGCATCATGTTCGAAAAGCTGCGGCCAGCACCAGATCCACGGCAGCTGCCACGCCCAATGAAGATATCAGAAAAGGCTGCAGTAGCGAAGCCTCGTCATGCCTCCCTCCGCTCCCTGCTCCGAGCTTGAGCTTGTGCGCTTGCGACAGTGATTCCAACAACAGCTTCCTTATTTTGGTTTTGCTGCCAGCTTCAAAAGGGTACGGCACCAGTGGCTTGGCCGGCAGCAGCTGCACTGTTGGTGGTGCCGCAACGCCAGTTTTGGACAGACGCCGTGCGGGGGGGGGGGGCTCACATGACGCGTGTGGGCCATCGCTGCTGCTGAGCAGCCACGCGCCGTTGGGTGATGCGGCAACATTCACACACTTGCACCACACCACCACGACATGTTTTGTTGTAGCACGAGGCTGCTGACCTGTGCGCGCCCGGCCACAGGGGTGCTCAGGGGGAGAGGGGTGCTAGTGCAACAGCTGGTGCGCGCAGGAGGTGAGCCTGTGACACCCTACTTTGCCATGTTGAGGTTCACTTTCACTTTGAAAACCGAAGCGACGCAGAAGCCACCAAGCCGTGCCAGGACCTTGCGCCATCCGCGCTGCCAGCCTCAGCAGGGGCGCTGACCTGCAGTATGGCAGTGTGGCGCGTGCCGCTGTTGCGCTTCTCGGTGCGCACTTCTTGCCCCTCTCGCACCCATGCACGCAACAGCTGCGTGGTGGAACCTTCCACGGCTCTCGCCAACGCCGCTGTTTTGCATGCATTCCACGCCGCCACCCCCCTGCCCCCGCAGCGGCGCGCCACCCGCACACAGAGCAGAAGGCGCCGCTGCAGCATCACAGGGAGGGCAAGCATGTCCGGAGCGGGCAGCCGCAGCAGAAGGACGCCCACAATGCACGGGGCCACTACACCAGCGCAAACATGCCTTGGGAAGGGGCCGCAGGTCGAGAGCAGGAACGGGAGGAGCGCGCGCCCGCTAGCCCGCCGTCTGACAAGTGAGCGCTGTTGCGCACCCTACTCGTTTGCGTACATGGGCATGCCCGTATGCGCCGCTGGGTGCAGAGTTCTACTGTAAAAGCCACAAGACTGCCCAGAATGCAGGGAGCGGCATTTGAACATTCTGAGGAGGGCCCCCCTTCGAGAAGTGGATGCGTGGCCCGAAGAGCAGCAGCGACTGTCCGCGCTGCCCTAGGTATGGCGTTTGGCATCAAGCACACACACTACCTGTGCCCCTTCTCTTTGGCTCACATCAGCAGAGCTCCCACGTGCGGAGCGCGAACATGCTGCTGCACACAGCTCACTCTTCCCCACCACCAGCAGCAGCTGTGGACGACCCTTGAAGTCTGCGTGTATCACTCGTACAACTGTGAGGTAACCTTGCGCACGAGCCCTTGAACCCTCCCCGACACACACACAGAACAAACACACAACCATGCACAACACCCACCCATCCCCCCCACCACCCCCTCCCTCTTCAACTTCCACACCAACTTCAACACAAACTTCAACTTCCAGCCCGTGGCGCATCTCCTCCGCCGCGCACAAGTTTAAGGACGTCATCAAAAAGTACGGCGCCGTCGCAGTGTGCTTCCACGGGTCCGTCTTCGCGACGACCCTTGCCTCCATCTACGCGGCTCTGCGCAGCGGCGTCGACGTCACCGCCGCCCTCTCCCACATCCCCCTCATCGACCTCGAGGCGCTCGGCGCCAGCCGCGGCAGCGGCACGGAGGCGGCGGGCCAGCTGGCCGTCGCCTACGCCGCCACGCTGGTCACCGGCCCCGCGCGTGCTGTCCTGACGGTGGTGGCGACGCCCAAGGTCGCACATCTGTGGCATGCGCACATCAAGCCGCGGCCGGCCCCCATCATCCCGCGGCGGGAACAAGCGAGCGGGGAACGGAGCGGCGAAAAGAGCGGGGGGAGCAGTGGCGGCGGCCGTGCTGGGGAGTGAAGCGGCGGCGGCAGCGCGGGGGGTTGAGCGGCGAACAGAGCGGCGAAAAGAGCGGGGGGAGCGGTGGCGGCGGCGGTGCTGCGGAGTGAAGCGGCGGCGGCGGCGGCAGGGGGGGGGGGGGGCGGGGTCATGTGTGCATTGGAGGAGTAGCGACCGCACAGCCTTTAGCGGCAGCGGCGGGGCGGGCGGTGGTATCCTCCTCTCTGCATTGGAGGAGTGGCTACCGCTCACGGCCTTTTGCTACGGATGGTCCAGCCCTCACTGCGCAGTCTTTGAGCCGGCAGCAGCGCCGTGGGTCGCACGATCACCCGTGCCGCAGGGAGGGGAAGGAGTGGTGGGCGGTAGTTGGTGCACAGTGTGTTGGAAAAAGTGCGGCCGGTGGGGGAGCGGGTGGTGGCAGCTGCGCCCGCACGCAGCTGTGGCCGGTGGCTGCGGAGACACACAGGCGAAGGCAGATGTGTGTGTGCGGGGCCAGAGCAGAGGTGCTCAGCCGTGGACGACTCCTGGGGAATGGTCCCCGAGGAACAGTCAGCAGCACAGTCCCGGCAGGGCAACTGCAACAGGAGAGGCGCGGTGCAGCAGGCGGTGGCGCCTGGCAGCGGTGGCACACTGGCGTGTGCCGCGCCGGTGAGTTGACAGCCGTAGGGCTTGGCAAAGCATAGAGTGAAGGGAGGGGGGGAAGGGGGCATGTGTGCATCCCCCGCTTTGGGGGGGGTGGGGGGAGGGGCGGTGGATGCCTTAGGCACGCGTCAGCGCCGGAGTCTCGGCATGTGCATTGTTACGCCTCGAGCGGCGGCAGCTGCTGTACAGAGACACGCAGCGTGGTGACGGCCACTGGCCGGCCAGGCTCTGCTGCGGAGCAGGGGTAGGCTTTCGGGGCACTTGTAACTTCATCCCGCCAGGCAGGGGGAGGCGGCGGCACACTTTCACTTTTGTACAGACGTGTGGTATTCACGCGAACGCGCGCGCGCAACACCGGCGGTGGAGTAGGTTGCTGGGATGGAGTAAAACATGCGCAGGGGCGGAGCCGCTTGCGCCGTCGCTGCACGCACTAACATGGCTTTCATCATGAGGTTATACGTGCAGATTGGGTCGGGCCCGGGTGTCTTGCCATGTTGCTGCTGCTGCTGCTGCTGGGCACGTGCCTGCCATTTTTTTTTGCCCTACGTACTGTAAAGGTGTGGATGTAGCTCCCACTACGTACTACCACTACTTGAAGTAGTAGTTTAAACACTGTGTGTTGTGTGTGCTTCAAGTATGTGTGTGTGGGGCTGGGTCGTAGCCACACAAGCAAGTTGCACCATGCGGCCTGCGTGACCTTGCACACCCATAAGTGCCAACTCATGAGACTGCTTTACCGTACTTCTGCTAGTACTGTAGGTTTATTTATTTGCACTTGTGTGCGTGCAAGATCCCATGTCACGCACGCTTTTGTAAGACGCGCCTCCGTACCACTGTAGTGCAGGCGTGGGCGGGGTGAGCGCGCTGCCCTGGCCGGCGCCAATTGCAGTCAGTCCTAGCTGAAAGCCGCTCAGATTCTTTCTGTTTTCCTTCACTTGCTGGTGGACGGTGCACCTATGACATTCAATGCGGCCCTACCATGCATGCATGACATTGACCCTTGCGCGCCCGCGAATGCACAGCAACTTGAACTACTGCACGTGCGGGCAGCGGTTCTCGGCAGTTGCAACAGGCACTCCAATCCCATTGGCAACAACCCATCCGGACTCCGGAGAACCCTCCAAAAGTCTGCAGAACACATGCCCCTTCCCGACCTTTTTTTGTTCATTTCACTGCATGGCATCACCACCTGCCACCGCCACCACCTCACACTCCCCCCCAACCTCCTCTCCCACCAGCACATCATACCCGTCCAACCACTCCACGCCCCGCCGCTCCCGCCGCGGCCGCGGCGCCGCTGCCGCCGCCGCGCCCCCCTCGTTCATGCTCAGCAGCAGCAGCCCCTGCGGCTGCACGGGCGCGGGCGCGCACAGAAACCAGTCTTGCGTGAGCGCATCTTCTGCTGAGCAGCGCCGCAGGGGGTCTAGGCGCAGCAGTACGCTGAGCAGTCGCAGCGCGGGCGCCGTTACGCCCGGGAACAGCTGCGCCAGGGGCGTGGGCGGCAGCGGCGCGATGGCTATTTTGTTAAAGTCGGGGGAGTCGGCGGCAGCGGGCCAGGACTCTGCAGGGGCCGGTGGCAATGGCGGCAGCGGCGGGCGGTGGCAATGGCGGCAGCAGCGGGCAGCGGCGAGCAGCGGCAATGGTGGCAGTGGCGGCCATGGCGGCAGCGGCGGCCGGTGGTAACGGCGACAGCGTTGGGCGGCGGCAGCAGTGGCAGCGGCGGGCGGCAATGGTGGCAGCGGCGAGCGGCGGCAATACCGGCAGCGGCGGGCGGCGGCAACAGCGGCAGCAGCGGGCGGCGGCAACAGCGGCAGGCAGCGGCAACAGCGGCAGCGGCGGGCAGCGGCAACGGCGACAGCGGCGGCCAGCGGTGGCGTCGGGTGGCGGCAGCGGCAGCGGCGGGCGGCGGCAGCAGCGGGCAGCGATAACAGCGGCAGTGGCGGCCGGCGGCAACAGCGACAGCGTCGGGCGGCGGCAACAGCGGCAGCAGCAACAGCGACAGTGGCGGCCAGCGGCAGGTAGAGGCAAGGTGCCAGTCAGCCCGGCGGTCGGGGGCTGCAAGCGTTGCTGCTGTGTGGCTAGTGGTCTTTCGCGATACTTGTGTTGAAGGCTGAGCGGGGCGCGAAATGAGTTCAAGTTGAATGTACAGTTGGGCCAACCCCAACTGGCCATCATCATAGTACTGCAACAGCTCCCCTGCGCACAAGGTGTGCGCGACTGGAAACAGCATGGTCAAGCATGCTGTCCCTTCTGCTAGCTGACAATATGGCGCTGCTCAGCACTAGCCACTCTGATGTACGCGCTAAGGTTTTTATTTATTTGCACTTTGTGGGCGTGCGAGAGCCCATGCCATGCATGCGAGCATGCTCGTGGCAACGGCACATGCCCAGCAGCGCATGCACACAAACCCTTGAGGAGCTCTGAACCACCAAGAGCAGCATGAACTGCTAGCGGGCAGGCCTGAGCCGCCGGCAGGCTACGGCTAGTAATACTTCATATACATTGTGAAGTATAAAAAGTGTATATACATATATATAATACTTCTGCGAAGTATGTATATAATATATTTGAAGCATGTACTTCAGGAAGTGGTATCCAGCATGTGCACGCCAAGTTACTTTTGGAAGGGCAGTTGGTGTGTGCTGCTGCGCAGCCTTGAATTTGGGTCCGGTGTCGGCGGGGGGCAGGGCACTGTGGTGCCATGCGGCACTGGTAGCACCTTGTAGACCGCTACGGTATGAGTACTATTCGACTTCATCAACCGCACCACATGTGCACAGGGCTTTCCGCGCCCCAAGCGGAGTTTAACAAGAGTACGCCAAGCATGTGTACAAGCACTTGCCAGGTGGGCGTCCCCGTGATGCGCAGCACGGGCGGCAGCTGTTCAACGTCACTCTCTCCGAGAAACAGCACCAAACATGCACCAAACATGGCCTGCGTACGCCACACGCGCATACAACGTATAGTATGTACAATGAGCAACATACTTGTGCAACAAGTGGTAGCGTATACTTCGAAGTACTTCTTGAACTGTGGCCAAATACGTCGTAAGTACCACTTGCCGGGGGTGGGCGTCCCCGTGACACGCAGCACGCGCAGCAGCTGGTCGATGTCGCTCTGTCCGGGAAACAGCACTGACTACGATCCATATGCGCCACACAACAGCAGAACCTACCTGTCGTCGAAAAGCCGCACATCCCATGTACTACGAAGTACTTCGAAGTATACAGTGTGTACACGGCGTATACTATACGCCAAACAACATGTATATAAGCACTTGCCTGGGGTGGGCGTCCCCGTGACACGCAGCACCCGCAGCAGCTGGTCGATATCGCTCTGCCCAGGCATGTACGCCACACGCGCACACAACAGCAGCACCTACCTTTCCTTAAATGTACTGCACACTTCCAAGTACTTCGAAGAATACCGTATACACGGCGTGCATACATGTGCGCCAATCAACATGTACTTCGAAGTATGTAAGCACTTGCCGGGGGTGGGTGTCCCCGTGATGCGCAGCACGCGCAGCAGCTGGTCGATATCGCTCTGCCCAGGAAACAGGGCGCGCCCCAGGAGCGTCTCCGCCAGCGTGCAGCCCGCCGCCCACGTGTCCACGGAGGGGCCGTAGCGGCGGCTGCCAAAGAGGAGCTCGGGGGCGCGGTACCAGCGCGTGGCCACCTGCTCAGCAGCCGCCAGGGATACGAAGAGAACCAGTCAAGCCATTGTTATGTGGTACTGGTATTCCTCGAACTAGTGTTCTAATGTGTGCACTCGTCGAAGTACTACTACTCCTTGGGGGTTTGGAGGGGCGTGGTACCAGCGCGTGGCCACCTGCTCAGCAGCCGCCAGGGACATGCAAGCCATAAGCGAGCCATTGTCATGCGTACCGGAGCTTCTCAAAGTGGTAGTACTACTACTAGTACCGTACCATTCTGTTGTGTGAACTTGTCTAAGAATTATTACTACAGTACTACAGTAGTACATGTGGGGCTGCGGGGGGCGCGGTACCAGCGGGTGGCCACTGCTCAGCAGCCGCCAGGAACATTCAAACCACAAGCGAGCCATTGTTATGTGTACCGGCTTTTCGAAGTAATTCTCACACTCGAACTACTACATGGTGTGCTATTCTAAGTGAAAGTGTACCTATCGAAGTATCACATTGTGGGTTTGCAGGGGCATGGTACCAGCGCGTTGCCACCTGCTCAGCAGCAGCCAGGGACATGTAAACCACAAGCGAGTCATTAGGTTATGTGCTTCACAAAGTATAACTGCTATGTGCCGTGCTATTCTATTATGTGTACCTCCTGAAGTATCACTGGACTACGTAGCACTACACAACACTTCCGCTGCTCCACCGCCTCCTACCGCACCCTAAAGGTGCGGATAGCTCGTACCAAGCCACAGCGCACCCGCTCAGCTCGCATTGCGGCCCACCAGAGCCAGCATCCGCACCTGCCTGCAGGCTTGCTTATGCAATCGCTGCTGGTTGACTGCACCTACTCCACGTTTGCGCCGAGCCGAGGCACTCACCCTGCACCAGATACACAAGTAAGTCCGTTCCAAAATCCGTGCCACTTGCGCTGCAGCCCCCACTTGGACGCACCACATCTCTATGATGGAATCCGCGCTTCGGTAGGTGCGAGATTAGCTGCCTCTTATTAGGCGCTATCTTTGCTTTGTTCACCCCTTCGCACGGGTCCGCCCAGGGTGACGGCCCCTACCGGTGAGGAGACCTAGAGTGTATTGCTCCTACATGAGTTTTCATAGACTACTGTAGTACTACAGAAGTGCATGCTGCCATGCTGATAGTTCTGAGCCGCTGCTGCTGCTTGCCTCCTGCCGCTTGGCCTGGCCAGGTTCATTGATGAGCACCTCGAGGATGGCAACAGGCCCCTGTGGATCCGGGTAATGCATGAGATGGTGAGCACATGAAAATACCTGCATCATTATGTATATGGTGCGAAGCATATATATGGTGAACACATGAAAGTCGAGTATCACTCTCACTATATGATGGTGAGTGCGTAGAGCGGCCGCGACATCTGCTGGGAACAAGCCTCAACCACCAACCTAGACTATACTCTGCAGTACCCGCACACGCCATGTTCTTCAGCTTTTACACGTCTGCGGCTAAAACCCCACAGTCATTGTGTTCCTCTGTTGAGAGAGACAGACCACTAGACGACTACTGTAGTGAGAGACAGTTACACCCCCCTAGCACATGGTGTGTGCAATTTGGCCCCGACGCTGGCTTGGCTGTGTCATTGTGGGCGCCTGCTGTGGGGCATGCCGCCCACGTTTCGTCGGCTTCATACAAGAAGGACTTCTCACCGAGCAGGGGCACATGCGCGACAGCGCGCAGAGGTCGCCGCGCAACGCTCCGCATCACGACACATGGAACTGTTTACTTTACCATGCCAAGCATCAACTTGCCTGTTTCCAGTTGTCCCAAAACCATACCTTGCGGTGCCGCGGTCCACGCATCGGCCGCCACGACCCCTGACAACAGCGATGCCATGTGCTGCCGCCCTTGCCCGTGCTCGTGGTGCATTTGTGTGTGTGTGTTGGGGGGGGGCTTGCGCGCCTCCGCAGAACGGCAACTGGTACCCCTACGGCACCTACCTGGGCGGCACCAACACGCCGGCCGCCTTCATCATGGCGTGGCGCCACGTACACAACCTCTTCACGTGGAAGGGCGCCAACGTCAAGTTCCAGGTGAGCTCCGGCAGGCACACGCGCCTACTGCCTCACTCCCTGCTATGCCAGCGCCCGCTGAGTGCCTGGTCAGGGTGATGCACCACTCATGGTGCTTTCACCCCCCCCCCCCCAAGTGCCTGGTTAGGGTGTTTACGATTACACCACTCATGGCGCTTTTGCCCCCCACCCCCCCACACCCCTGGCCAGTCGTGAGCAAGCACAAGTACAACACCACCTTTATTGCCGCATGAAAGTCCTAAGCCCCCCCGCCTCTCTCCCTAACCGGCCATCCTCAATCGAGCACAGCTTCTCGATGCATAGAAGGTCTTGATTTGGCAAGTCACCCCGCCCCCCCCCCCCCCCCCCCCTCTTTACACACACCAGCCAACACACAAGGAGATGCACCAACCTTGCCCCCCCCCCTTCCGGGGCTTACAGAAGCATGGCAGCCGCGGCAGCTGACAATGCTGTGTCCCCTTTGTTTGCCCCTCCCCCCCTACGCGCGCGGCACCACCAGCTGGCGTACAACTGCGAGAACGGCATGGACGACGTGGCAACGC